>WBNO01000404.1:624233-640744 GCA_013400575.1 Peucedramus taeniatus
GGTATTTTGATTTTACGAAAGCTCCTGCCTCTCTCTACAACTGAGAGGTGACAACAGAGTGAGATCTATTTGGTCTGAAGTCTTAGATGAGGGTTTTCTCTATTTTTAGCAGCAATAACAATAGCAAGTTTATGAAGAACTGCATGTTTATATTAGACCACAGAACAAACTTGCCACATCTTTCAGTGAATTGCCTATCCTTCCATCTGGTGATGCCTTACTGTGTAAATTATCTCACCTGTATAAACCTAACTCCACCTTAAATGCTTTATTTTCAAATAAAAATACATCTTTCTAGGCACTGAAACATAGATAGTAGGGCAAAAGTAGAATTTATCACGTCCGAGTACCTAAATAGGTAGTTGGGATTTAAGTTTGTAAATCTGACTAAATAAATCCATTTATTTTGACATACCCATTGCTTTATGACAAATTACAGTCGTTCATACCTTACATGGCTTACATCACCAAGTTTAAATATATACACATCTCCAAGAGTCTGGAATCACAGATACACATGCAAAGAAGAACCAGCTTGGAGAAAGCAGGCACATTTGGAAAAGGTACACACATCTGAAAAGCAGCAGACATGAAGGGAAAAAAAACAGACAAAAATAAAGGAATCCTGAGGGTACTGTTAAAAAAATAGCAATGAGTAATCTGTGTGTGAAGTGTGGAAATTAAACTCCAGGGCAACAGACGAAAATTAGGGGATGGATGGAAGAACCATTTCAGACCAGGGCAACAAGTACCCTGACTCTTTGGCCACTGCAGACTAAGTGAGGGAGCAAAGCACAGTGCTGCAGTCAGATTACCCTGCCCAAAAATCTTTGCACAGCTACTCATCACCTCCAAACCATACTAGGACATGTGCTTGAAGGGGTTGGCAAGGAGAGTGTGTGCTGTACCCTCTGCTTTTTCACTTGAAATAAAGTCAAGTTCCATTTCAGAGAATCAAACTCTTCACAACTGATGTATAAAATCTGCTGCTAAGATAGGGGACTCTGTCGATAATCAAATTAGACATGAATAGGGGGAGGGACATTTCCTTCTGCTATACCCAGATTTGCCAAATTTAGGTATATTTGTGACATTTGAGACAGTTAAAGCCATCCATCAGCATCTCTGTCACTAGCTTTAGGTTTTCAAAAATGGAAACAAGATGTTGCCTTGGAATGAAGCTTTGTAAAATTCTGCAAATTATAAAACACCTCACTAAAAGTTTCTATATACAACCAGAAGCTACCACTGCGACATGATAAGCAAGATAGGTGCTATCATATGAATGGTCATTTAATAAAATGTTAATAGTAGGATCCTGAACTTACTCAGATTAACTTTCTTATTATTTACACAGAACATCATTAGGCTAGCAAAACAGACCACACTCTAACCCAGAAAAACAAGCAGTGTGCTGGGGGGTGGAAGGAATCAGTATTCTGGTGCAGTAATAAAGGTTTCTTTCTCCAATGATAATCAACTCTGCATAATTAAAATAGCTCAGACTGTTGAACTAATTTTCAGACTGGAGGTTTCTTCCTGTAGCAACACTTACACACAAAGTTTCTACTGCGATTGAATTTAATCGTGAGCCTAATTACAATTTTAATGAATATCTTCAACACTGCATGTAAACTTGCACTTCACAGTCTTGCTATCAGAGCATTCTTAGAAGCTTTTTGCAGTTAATATAAAGGATTATTCCGAGATGCTCATGGTATGGCAGTATTTTTTAAAAGACATCTTAAACTATATTTGGCCAAATTGAAATAATGTTTAAATCAGGGTGGTAATAATTATAAGTTTTAATATGCATATTTCAGAATATTTTTACTATACATTTAATTAAAGATGAGAAATTTGTGTCTTTCTCATCAAGTTCTAACTTCAGAACAATCCAGACTGTATCTGTTAAGTTTCCCTTTTTGTAAATACTTGAGGTTTACTTGCAGATTTTCTCACCAGAGGGCAAAAAAACAATACAGGAAATCCTCTGTTCACAGGAGAGAAGACAGATTTAATAGCCAATGCCTAAAAATTGCACCAAGCATTCTGTCTAATTTGGCTGGGTTTTTTTATGCAATTCTAGTGCAGTGAACTAAAAATTCTGTAGCAGCACCACATAAATGATTTTTAATTAAACATGAAAACTCACAATTCATCATGGAGTTTCTTCTATATACAATTTATTTTATTTTATACTCCCCTCCAATTTGCAATGGCCAGACTGATGGACCATTTGCATTACTGCATCACAGGTTTCTGGTAAAATAAAATCAACCTGGTTTTGCAGTTTGCAGATAACTTTTCTAGGTCCTAGGAGGATGTGACAGATTCAAGATGACAGGCTATCAGCATTCTGTAGCAGTTACTGATGTACCCATCAGTACAGAAGTCATCAATACAGAATAAGCATTTTGGTGTTCCAGGGTTACATTTCTGTTAAGGTTTCTGTGACAAAGCCTTTTCAGACATGCTGAAGGTTTCCACAGTGAAACCATTCCACCATTCCAGCTATATATTTCTATTGAGAAAATGTCTTTCTTGTTTGCTTTAGACTTTAAATCTAGTAGCAACAGCATTAATAACAGAGCACTATTCCCTGTTTTTATACAATAACAGTATAAAATCACTTCTGTACATTTATAAAACTCAATGTTGAAACCAGTTAACTTTCTTGTCACACTAGTTCCACTCCCACCTTGTGGGAGGCTGTCCTAGAATCCCACTGATTTACTGGTAAGGAGCCTCCCTTCACTGTTGTCTGTTAAGTGTCTGTGCAGGAGGATTCCTCCTCCAGAGCCCTTCTTGCTGTCCCCTGCTGTGATGCTGGCAACTTCTGCATTCCCAGTTCAGCACAGAGGGTTCCCTCTGCAGCCCCAGGACCCCCCTGTGCCAGGAACCACCACTGAGGCTTCCAACCAGCTGTGTCTCACATGTGGCCCTGGAAACAGGCGGTGCTGTTCCGAAACAGATGGGGTGCTTTGCTCAGGGGAGTCTCATGAAGAACGCTGCTATTCCCAGCTGCAGCTCTGACTGTGGATCTCAGCTCTTCCCACCATGCTCTGGATATCAACAACGCTGAGAGAGCTGCTATTTAAGGTTAAGGAGGAAAGCAGTTCAGTACAAAAACACTTTTCGTTTGTTTTGCTTTTCTTGCTTCAGTTCCAATGCCCATCTATAAACACCAGGTTTGTTCTTTTTTTTCTTTTCCCATGACGAGCGTTTAGTTTCACGAAGAAAATAGAAAAAAAAAGAGTTGCTTTTTAAAATTTAAAATTGTATTGGGTGGTGGAACTCTTTCATCTGTGTATTTCATATATAAATTCAGCCATGTTTCAGTAGAAATGTGTCTGTTAGAATAAAATAGTTGTAATTTAATTTACTTTTCTTTACTCTGGAAAACATCACCTCAATACTGGATCATTTCTGCTGTGCTGAAAGGACCAGGCACAGCAAAGGGGAAGATTTTGGTTTTCTGTGAGTCTTTTACTTCTAAACATGCTCTAGCAGATAAATATCTCTAAGCTAAGAGTTAAAAAGGTAAATATAATTTGCCATACTCTCAGTGTGGAAGCCATTTTTCTACTTGAATAAATCCTAGTACAATAATACTGTCCAGAATTTGGGGAAAAAAATAAATAAAAGAGCTTAAAGCCAAGAAAACTAAAGCTTCTCAGGGATTTGCCAATTTTTAGCCATGCTTAAGCTTGTAACATAGTCCAGAGGTACTCAATGAAGTGATGAGGATGAGAGGCAAAGGGCAGTTTGTTGTACCTACAGCCTCACACATGTGACACAGAAGCAGCTACAAGCAAAACTAGATGATGGATGTCTGCAGGTGTGATTTCAGGGTTTGTCTAAAGTGATCTGACTGCAAACCAATGCAAAAAGGTGTAGCTGGATCCCCCTTGTTCCTCCCCAGGTGTTTGTTGCCCCCTCTTCCTCCTGCCTGTTCCCACAGGGCCCAGCACCACTCAGTCCCGCGGGCCGGCAGGGCTGGCTGTGCAGCTGTGCACTGCAGTGCCCAGCACCAGGGGTGAGGACAAACACTTCTCTCAAGGTGGCAACAGCTGCTCACAGCGCTGGGATTACCTGCACTGTGCACAGAAACTTGACTCTGATTTCAGGTTAGCAACTGATGCAGTAATGACATTTTTGTTCTTTAAATTAGGTGCACCGTGGAAGAATGAGAGAACTAAAAGCACGAAGAAAGCTGGAAACATCTACAAAAAGAAAAAACATAAGGAGGTTCACACAGCACTTCAGATGTACTTGCAAAGAATAGGAGCCAAAAAATGAGAAGATACATGGGAGGTGGTCTGATTTTTCACATAGCACTGGCTGACTCAGAGCAAAATGTTTAATAGTTTTCAGCTATCTTAGAGAAGTGTAAGTATGAAGCAGTACCAGAAATTCAAGGAGCACTGCATTCCTTGTAAAAATGAAACACATGAAGTATGTGCTTTTAATCAGGGCACAGAAGAATGTGAAATTACAGAAGGGGTTGTGATCAGTCTAAGCCAATTTTATAAGTCTAACTAGGACCAGATATGAGATAAGCTTGTGACTGAGATATGATCATTTTGGAAGAAAAACTGAGTGTTCACTGAGTAATGTAGAAGTAACCCTGAACTATGCAATTCTAACTTATAACACAACCGTAGTTGTCCAATACACAATAAAGACATAGGGATTATGAAAGGTAAGCAATTCTGTGACACTGAAGTCACAATAAGGACACACAACAGAAGAACACTAGCATAAGGTTACAGGTGAGTTTCAAGTTGCAGTCATTATGGCAATGTAAGCTGCCACAACAGAAAGAAGTAAGGAATGAAATTATATCGATGAAATTGATTTTATCACTTCGCAGTAGTCTGCAAGCTCCAGCATCATGGTCTGCTGACAAGAAACACCACCTCTGTCAGCTCACTGCTCCAATACAGGTGAATAGTCTGTAACTTGACTAGACCAAGCAGGACATTGCTTTATCATACATCAACCCAGCCCATGCACCAGGGAGTAGTTAGGAACAGGTAATGGAACACAAATGGGTGAAAAACACAACTTACAGGAAGGACTGTTCCCTCCGGGGAAGGAACTGAGCACTAAGCACATGGGTGAGAAAGAAAATGCAGTATTAGCAGTGGGAAGGAATAACTGTTACCATGTTAAAAATTCATCCTACATTCAGTTTCATCAAGCAGATAGACCAAAATTATTAAGGGAGAATTTTAATCAGTCTTCTGTGGACAAAGTTCACCCTAGAAAACCAAATATAGCTAATTCCATTGCCTGTAGAAATGTTGTTCTTACCTTATGCCAAAAGAGAAGCCCAGGAGACACATTGTTCTGGGCATAAAGAGAGAAACAGATAACAGAGCACACACACAGTGCATCATTTTTAAAAGAGAAGAAATAAAAGAGATAGAGAGATCAAGACCATACTTTATTTACAGCTAAGTTACACAGCAAGGAGCAGGTGTGTAAAAAGCAGGCATTTTTGCACCTGATAAACAAAAAGGACGGTAGAAGTGAAGGAATATAATGTAATTAAAATATTTTTCATGTACCATGTGAGAGGTTGTCATAGTAAACAAGGTTTGGTAAAGAAGAATCGTATCCATGTATATAACAAAAAAAAAACCAACCATTTTGTCATGCTCATGTGGGAATTCCAGTCAATACTCAGTTATATCCAACAACATAGTTGATCATATAAAATACACCTAGGGTTTTTTAGATAATCTTTTAACTGGAGACAAACAATAGAAAAGCAGTTTTGGAAACTCTAGGCAATTTTTGGCAGAGCTACAAATTAAGACAAAACAAAATGACAAAAATATAAATCGCGCTTCAAAATTACAGAAATATAAATCCCATATTAAAAAAAATTAAAAACCCAAACAAACAAACAAAACCAAAACAAAACAAAAAAAATCAAATCTCCAACGAACAAAAACAAATTGGAAAATCTTTAACTTAGCAAGGCATTTAAGCAAATTAGGCTGAGGTGAATAATCCATAGGGAAAACTGTTTTCGTGTATTACTCTTAAATGTTGGGATAAAAATTCTGACATTTCCTTTTATTTCTTCCAAGTCTCCGTGCTAGTTTTTTTTCTGGAAGGCATTAAGGAGTACATCTGATTCTGGCTCAGGTTTTTGGGATAGATCACTGGAGGTTTTCTAAATTGGTCGGCAGTAGATTTTGCCAGCATTCATCTCAAACTTCCCAAGCTTTCTTCAGGGTGCAGAGTAAGCTGGATCAGGTTTCATGTTTAAATTAATTTGGAATTGCTTGTTCCAAAAGTGAACTGGAGTTTGCAAGTTTTTCCACTTTCCCTTGCTGCAGATGAAATATTACTTTCTGCCATTATAGTTTTCAGAGTCAGTCTCCAGCCTTTCAGCCCACCTTCATGACCAGCTCTTTCTTGCCTTCTACCACAATTCATTTGTGTTCCGTACTAAATTTTTCTTAACCAAGTACAGTTCTATTCCTGTCAGATTTACCCAGCTCTGAGATCCCATCTGCTTGGCTATATATTCTTTAACAGATTCTGTTTGCTATATGCTGACCTAGTTCAAAGTTACATTTGTTCATTGACTGTTCTGTACTCTACCTTCTCCATGTTTATTTCACAGAAAACTGTATGGGTTTGCAGTTAGGTTTTTCACCTAGGGCATTTTTATAGATTAGAAACAGTACAAATTCAAGTAATGATCCCCAGGGACCCCATTTAATACTTTACCTAAATTGAAATAGCTTCACTTACAATCACTTTTTATTCTATATGGGTAACCACTGTGCTATTCATCTAATTTCATATTACTGGATCTCTTAAGTCCTTGAAGCTCTTTGCTGTGAGCAGTCTTGTGACAATGCTTGCTGCTTAAATACACCCCATTATACCCCTGTGGTGTATATCTGAAGTATACTGTGTGTACAAGTGTAACATTACACATGTTGGGCCACCTAATGATTTTTCTTTTGCTTATGCCTGCTTTGTTGATTAGAAAAGAAAAGAATTTCTGCTCTTATGGTCATAACGTTGCTGTTTTTACATGCAGAAAAAAATGCATTGATGAGGCTGATTGCCATTTTTTGGCTCTTCTCTCTAACAGGTGGGTTTGGTTGTTCTAATTTGTATACCCAAAAAAGCATCATCATTACAAGAAACCTCACAGACAGACCTTAAACTCCTCCTGAACTGCATCTTCTTTTTGAAAGCTTTACCATTCCCAATAAAACTGAGGTGTTTTACTGGGCATTAATGCAGAGCCCACTTTGAGGAAGCAGATCTAACACCATATAAAGGCTCCAAAATACAATGATTCTGGTGCAAGCTCAAGTAGAGAGAGACAAGCTAATCTAGCAACAAGAAGAAAATTGCAAAACCAAGCAAAAATTTTCATGCTGACTGGAGGGGTGGAAGGGAATTTATGACAAGCCCAGCAAAGAAGCAGGTCTGATGCACCAGGTTAGTGTAGCTCCCATCTCCAAACCAAGCTTTCAGAGGCTACCACTTTTCTCTTTGAAGGGAAAACTACAAGTCAACAGAAACAGCTCAGCCATTCTAATGTTCTTTTCACATCTTCATCCAGTTCTTAGAATAAAAGAAGCATAGAATCATTGAAGCTGGAAAATGATGTCTAAGATTGATTCCACCTGATAACCTAGTCCAGCTTGTTAATCACTAAACTGTCCCCAGGTGCCACATCCACACAACTTTTGAACACTTCCAGGGATGGTGATTCCACCACTTCCCTGGGCAGCCTATTTCAATGCCTGACCATGCTTTCAGTGAAGAAATTCTCCTAATATCCAATCTAAATGTCCTGTGGAACAACTTGAAGCCATTTCCTCTTATCCTGTCACTTGCTACCTGGGAGAAGAGACCAAGCCCCACCTTGCTACAACTTCCTTTCAGGTATTACATCATTCTTTAATTTTTTTCTATCTCTATCTGATACACCACCTGATGCATACCACTTATCACCCCTTAAAAGTCCTTCTGTCCATAGCTGAGAGGACAACTGGATTTGATCCAATAGATCAGCCTATCCTGCCCATTTCCTTTCTTATCAAATAAAACCTGTACATTTTTCCATGCTACTGCCCATGCTTGGGGCAGTGCCCTTAAGCATCTGCAAAATTGCCTCATTATCCTGCTTTGAACTTTCTTTGCATCAAATCTTGTGCTGAAGTGGAGTGGGGAGAAGTGGACAACAAGAGCTAAAAGCAGGTCCAATGCAGGTTACCTCTTCACAGCTACAGCAAAGGGCTGAAGTAACAAGTAAAAATAATTTTGCTGCCCTTCAGAAAATAGAATTTTTTTACCAGAATCCATGAAATAATTGTACATTAAGTTTAGCTATAAAGACATGACCCTGGAAAAAGAACTTGGCTCTAAAGAAAATGTTTTTTCATATTCAGTTTCCCTTTCCCAGTATAAAATATTTAAGAAAACATAATTCTAATTAAAATAATTCTATAAAAAAGTCATCACATTCTTGTTTTTTTATATATATCACAGTCAGACATTTCAAAATTATTTCATCCAGCACAAGGCTTCCACGTCCCTTATGTTGTAAGTGATCAGTACTTGTGAAAGCCTACAAAAATTACACTGAAAAGCAAGATAATGAAAAAAATAAACCTTCTTACTGCATTAAAACCCTTCTTCCTCTTATCTGAGTATTTGTACTGTCACCAACTATTGGAGAGTGTGAATGTTTCTGCATAAAAATTATTAGTGCTAATGAAATCTCTAGAAAAGCATGTGGAATTTCTGGCCCTTCTGTCTGTTGGGGCTGTAAAAATACTCTGCTCTTAGTGATATTTTAGAGAATTATAATTATTTTTTTAAAGTGAGTGTTTGGTGTTGCAAGTGACATTGTTGGAAGGACTTAATCAAACACAGAGGTTTTAAAACCTTTCTTAGATAAGGTCAGCTTCAATTCACCTAATGTCCTCTCAAAATCTCGTTCCATATCCAAGACCTTTTGTCCCCAGACCTTACATGTGCTTCTGCATCAGGTTTGTGATGAAGAGAAGAGAAGAGAAGAGAAGAGAAGAGAAGAGAAGAGAAGAGAAGAGAAGAGAAGAGAAGAGAAGAGAGAAGAGACATTATAATTCTAAATCTCTATAAAATAAAAAATGGTTTAGCTAAGAACTAAACATTGCAAGTTTTATAGTTCAGGAAACTGGTTTTGTTAACCAGTAGAATTGATGGAACTACTTCATCTGCATTTTTAAACAAAGATTTTATATAACCAAGTTTTATATAACCTATGTTTTAGCCTAAATAGGTTTCATAATAATTGCATCCTGAATAGTTAGGCACACTGGATCCTTCTTTTGAATCTGGTATTTTTGAAACGTGGAAGATACATATAGCGAGCAACCAAATGATGTACATCTTAATTCTGATCTCGAATGCTGCTGTCCTGAATACACAGAGGTGGAGAATGCCCCAAATGAGGAAGCTTTTCCCTTAGTAGCAGTCTCACTACTTGGGCCTTTCCCAAAACTGGTACTTAAAATTCTGCCATAGGGCTGCCCAGCTGGGCAAAGTCTGTGAAACTTGATGTATGGCATAGGGTGGTGTTTGGGTTGTGTTTGTTTGTCTGGGTTTGGTTGTTTTTTTTTTCTGCACTGCCAAGGAGAATGATTGATTTTCCACAGGGTGGCTGCAACAGAGCCAGTTTTCTTCTGCTCAATCTGTTTTATGGAGGTCACTGAAAGCACCTGATGTCTGACATAAACAGGGAAGAAGAAAAACATTTGAAGAGAATCCTAGGCCAAAAAGCACCTTCTTTACAGTGTGAACAGGAACCAAAGGAATCCTGAATCACTCATGCCCTGATGTCACCAATATCTTCTTTCTATGATGTGAAGTCAGTATATTTAGCAACTGAACTTAATAGAACAAAAGTTTCCTTTTGTTTCCAGGAAGAGAGCACGAGTCAGCAATCCCTCAAAAAATAGCCACAAAGAAACTCCCTCAGTCCCAGAAATATTCCTGAAAAATATCTATGTATATCCCTAATAAGATTATAAAAAGGCAAGGAAGCAGATACTGTGGGGAAGTGCATAATTTCCTCATAGAGTGCTCTGCTGGTGGTCCTCTTTCCCCTTCCCTTCTTCTCAGAACACACCAGTCTGTGTTCTGCCAGATAAAACTGTCCCACACAGCCTCCAGCTGTAGCCCCCTGATTCTTCAGGGCCAAAACGCCCACATCCATTCAGAGAGATTGGTCTCATGGCAGTCTTCTTTATGAAGGTTCTAATTTTTAGAACTGTTGGGAAAATAACAAACCAAAACAATAAAAACAAACCTAATTCATTCGTTGAAAGTAATTAACCTTTTGTAGAATAATCATTCTGCATTTCAGAAGGTCAGCAGTTAAAGGATGAGCACTTTGGCTTCAGCTCACCAAGCAACACATACTCACTCCCTTTGAGGCCACAGGGTATGGAGTCAAGTCTTGGGTCAGATTTAGTGATTTTCCAGCACAGCTCACTTTGGTGCAAAATGCAGTTTTGTTGGGTTTTTAAGTATAGTACATTATAGGGTCAAGCACAAAAACATTTTTGTGTATGCCAAGGCATTTGGTAATGTTAACATTTGCTAAGACCATCTTTCAGCATTTCTCATTTGGTCTGCTAAGGCATGTAAGTGGATGCTCAAGTTATAGTTGGGAATGTGTAGCTTATATGCATGCAGAAGAATCTTTGAGTTTCAAATAAAAACTAAAGATGAAGAATCTTTGAGTTTCAAATAAAAACTAAAGATGTATCTCTGTACTGTATCTCTGTATCTCTGTACTGGAATTTTTTGAAGGGTTACTATTTATACATATTTTTCTGTTTAGAGAATTCTTCTCTCTTACACCCAGCATTACTAAATATTATAGATATACTAACTTCTATTACTTCTGCCTTTTTATTTTGGTTTCTCTTTAGATTTTCTTCTCTTTATTTTTTTGGGAAAAAAAAAAAAACAACAAACTGTTATTTTGGGCTTTTTATACAGTGTCTTTTCTTGTTCTGTTTTTAATGTATTGGCAATCACAACAACAATCATTCGCTGAATCTGTTCCTGGCATTTTATAACCAACAGCTGAGTTGTTGACAGTGTATTGAGAGATTTTTTTTTTTATTTTTATTTTAACTAGGGGCACTGGGAATTCCTTTAAAAAATGAAGCTTTATCCATCCAGTTCAATTACTTGGGGATTTTTTTTCTCAGCCTGGTTAAACGTTAGAATACAATTTCCAGGCAAAGCTACTCTACTTGTGTCCCAAAAGGAGGCTGTTTCCTGGTGTTAACCACCATAATGTCAATCCCTACATTTATTCATTTGAATCTTAGTTAAACTGAGGTTTATCTCCTTGTTCTTGATCAGATTATTAACCCCACCCTCACCTTGACTCAATCCCATTTATTTCAATGTCTTTATCTTCACAGAAAGGCAAAACTTATGAAGTACAAGTGATCTGAAAGCTAGCGATTTAGCAGTAAGGTTATTAGCATACCTAGCACTGACAGTTCTGTTTTCTGCATTATTTTGGATTTTTATTATTTTCTCTCTTTCATTCCATTTTAGCTCTTTAATCAGTCTTCAGCCGTGGAACATTTTCTTCTCTTAAGATTTGCTTGATAGAGTAGCTTTGGAAGAAAATTTTTTATTAGCATTTCACAGCAATTTTGTTTTATCTTTAGTTTATGGTTCAGACTAAATTAATCCTTGGTTAAGGCACTGCATGGCTCCATGGGGCATTTGACATGCCTAACATATTAATGGCTCAAAATCACCCGTCATTTCCTTTCTCTCTCCCTTGGTTTATCTCTCTGTGTCACATTTTAAGTAAAAAAAGGCTCTTTTGGGATGAAGTCTATGCCTGTGCTAAGAATAGGGTCCCAGGCAGCAGAAGCATTTACAGATGTTACACTACATTCCAGAAAGTTCTGTGTGGGAACCTTTTGAAATTAACAGGTTACATTTCATTACTGTTTGATGGATATTCCTGTGTTTTTCCAGCAAGTTGTTTAGCACAACAATTTTATATACAACACTTTTTATTCAGCAGGACCAATCACCAAAAATATGATTTAAATATTTTAAATTTCAAACTGCATAGTAGGCATTTAAGAGGAAAAATCATTGAGCAGTCAAGTTAACTATATATATAACAAAATCTGTCCACAAAGTACCATGCAAACTTATCTCCATGATAATTATTTTAGAGGTGGAAAATACAAAGTGCTTAGATTCATTTTCATATCACCTGTTTTCTTTCTGTTTTAAAAGGCGGGGGGGGAAGGGGGGTTGAAAAAATGGAGCTACATTTTCTTCCCTATTCCAAACATGCAAATATCTTGAGACTCCATTATGTTGTATCATAAGAACAGAATGTGTTCACTGAAATATACTGGTTTTGGCTTAATTTCCATCCACTGGGTGAGTGGGTCATATTTTCTGTTCTACAGCAACAATGCCAGCACTTACAGCACAGGTCCATCTAGTGCTGTCCTACTCTGGCAGCAGGAAAACACAGTGTGACTTTCCCAGGGACCCTTGAGCCTTCGTGTATTTGCTGCTGAGAGACAGGAACACCTGAATAGATGGTAGATTTGTGTGGGTTTTGCCATTAATTTCTCCAGTCATTATTTAAACCCATTAAGTACACATTTCTTTAGATATGCATAACACATAATATGCACAGACAACACACTGATTTGAAAATTCGAGGCAAAACATTTCACAGATACTGTGCATCATCACTTTTACTTCAATTTTAATGTGCTCCATAAAATGAAGAATCAAAGCCTAAAGGTTTACTTAGTAGCATTCTGAATTCCTTAAAAGCCAGATATCAAATTGAGTTTTTTCATAACCGTCTTTAAAAATACAAATTTATAAAATTTTAATTTCCATTCATAAAAATATTAAGTTAATTTTTTAAATATTCTAATAGTATAGTAATCAATAGACATACTGAGAGGCTACACAGTAAACCAGACAGTTGTTATTTTGTAATAGCACTCTAAAACTTCTTTCAGCTAATAAAAGTTACCCCATGTTGAGCACTTTTGCTCTACACAGCATTGTACTACTGATGGGTGAGATCTTCACATCTGAAGTAATATGAATGGTGCCTGTGGATATTTTCATGTCATATTAAAGATTTCTTCTTGTGGAAAGTTCTACTACAAACATGCAATAAAAATGTAGCAGTAAAATATGATAAATGAATGCACAGGGTACTTCACCAATAAGTAGGTTCCATCCCCAAGGATGAAAGCCATGTCTGAGGGCAACTTCACTATAAATGAGAGGGCAGGAGAAGGGAAAAGCATTGAAGCTGGTCTTGCCTTGGAGCTACACTGAGCACTGGATCAATAGCTATCATTAGTAGAGGTCCCTTAGAGGAAACTGGCTGCCACAATGCTGACATTTAACCTGTGTCATGTGGCACCACGTGCACACGTAGAGAACTTCAAGTTTAGAACCCAAAGACAGAAAATGAAAGGAGATTCCTAAGCTGAATAGCAACTCTTTTCCTGGAATTTGAGTAGTTGTTGCATTTCAAGCAAAAGCAACCTCTTGTTACAAGAGATCAGTGAAGTTACAGCTAATACTTTTAATACTACACTTTACACATTTCAGCTAGTTATGTGTACTTGGAATCACTGGAACAGAGAAAGCAGTGCACATCTGCACAAACCTCATTATCAGTTGAAGGCATGCCATATTCATTTGATTAATCTCAATTTGCCATTGAATCTCATTTCATTCCAAATGTCTTGTCATTTCAACTAATTTAACTAAAACTCCCTCAGAATAATGATCTTGCCAAGCTTGGTAAACACACTGTTTGTGTTGTTTATATTGCCTGCCTCAGCTGACAGCCCTCTCTACAACAGTGTGTATTTTTAATATTGTAGCATGATCACAAAACATTTAACATTGAGATAGCATACACATGTCCACAGAATCAATAATGAGATCAAAAAAATTTTAAAGATCTTTTATCTGAATATAGATACAAAATGCTTTTGTCTCCAAAAGCACTGAAGAAGTAAAACCAGACTGCTCTTGAATGCTGGATGACTTCACATATGGCAGCACTGTCTAGAAAACCCTCTGAAGGAATAGATTTCCCATATTTTTATCATCTTTTATTATGATGATTGCACAATCCCAAACTCCAATAAAGTTATAGTCTGAATAGACAAAAGGAGAAGAATAGAATGAGCCACAAAAGAAAAATGACACATCCAGAAATTGCACAGGACAGGATCTGTCAAATGCCATTCTAATACCAGAGTCATCAATACTCAGACAACACTGCTACACACATAAGCAGTGTACTAACACATATTTTTGCTGATTCTTGTTTTAGGATCATCTTCTCCCATCCAACTACACTTAAAAATGTCATGCTTGAAAGTGCACAAATACTGAAGACGATAATTCTCCCTGTAACTTCATCCCTTTTTTCCTAACAGAATGCCAAACACAAAAAAATCTTGACTTCCAAATTTCCTCTCAGAATTTTTTAGACAGTAGTCCTTTGCTATATGAGGCATAACAGAAAGTGTTTGCTGTGACCAAAACAATCATAAAAGCAAACTCTCACTGAAGTTTACAGAGGAAACAGAAGACAGAGTAATTTCAAGCAAATTACAGATCTGTCGTATCTTCCAATAGGAACAAACTAAAAAGAGCTTTAGATGCATTTTGCAATTTATTTCTGTTGAAAAAATAGCCAAGATATCTTTGTCTTGAGGAAATGAATATAAATTTCCTTGTAAGTACCATGAAACTTCATAATCTTGTAAAGTTATCTTTATACCATGCTATGTCTGATAAATCTGTCTTCAGAGAGGAGATCCTCCATAGTTAGGATCCTTTTCACCTTCTCCTTGGTTTATATTCTCCTCCAGCACCTACCTTGCAAACACTGAAAACCTCACCTTCAGCTTTCAAATCCTTTCTCCTCAGTGCCTTAGAGCCTCACAGGAAATAGGCCCAGAAACTCTTAGCAATCCTGGTAAATCAGTTAGCAAGATACAAACCCATCTTTTAATTCCAATATGAGGATGGGTTTGCTTTGATCTATTCTGGTGCACACTAAGATTTTTCCAAGAGCAACAACTACAGAGCTAACAGCAATGTCTTCTTGCTTGTACAGCTGATGAAATATTCCTTTTTAGCAGTAAATCATAAAAGAAACTGATGATTCATTACTGGAGTTTTTTAATTCTCTCATCCCCATCAGAATTTTTTCAGGGTCTAACTTTGTGCTTCTGGTGACTGCTAAACAGTTCAGAAAAAAAGCAATGCAACATTTGAGAAATAACTGCTGCATCCAGTGAGAGAGGATTTTAACCTTGTCCCTCCCCTCCCCATTCCCCTTTTCCTCCACCTATCCCACCCGAGTTTAATGCCACAGAGGTTAAAAGCTTGGAAACAAACATGGAGTTCCCTTTTGGGCTCAGACTTAGCTGTATATCCACTTGAAAAGGATCTAACCACACTTTGAGGGGCTCTTAGGTGAAACTACTCTGACAAATTTTGCTTTCACAAAATCTTTCCTGTTTCTCAGACTACATCCTCCATGTACCCAATGCCCACAAATCTCAGCTGGCAAGAGCCTGAGGAGCCTAAATAAAAGCAGCCAAGGACTGGCATAGAAGCAAAGCCAGGAAAAATTGGTGAATAGTTTGTTATACCTGAGGAAGCAATGCCACTCTGGGAAGAACCCATGCAATACAGAAAAAAATTTACAAATATTTCTCTAGAACACAACTCTTTTCTTAAGTGGCTTTAAAGTTCGGTTTCTGAAATCTTTCAGTATGTTTGAGCCAGCATTTCTGAAACAATAATGAGAAAGCAGTAAGTCACATGACTCGAGGAATTTAAGTTAATAGTCATATAATGAAATTAATTTGAAATCTGCTGGAGCTGAAAAAACTGGAACAGTAAACCCAGAAACTTGGAGGGAAGTCCACTTGAGAGTAGCTGTAAGTTATGTAAATTCAAATTTTGAGAATGTGAGAAATACTTTTCATTTTTTAAATAAACCTGAAAAATATAATAAAGACTAATTTTCTATTTCATAATTTTTNTGTAAATAATAGTAAACTGATTGTAGGCTACAAGCTAAGAATATCTTTATCAATCCATTTAGAGGTAAGAGGTGGTACCATCTTTTTTTTGTACTCTTCCCCCATCCCTTCTTTTTCTTTTAAAGCCTTCCTTTTGGACACACAGAAGAAATTTTCATTGTGCAGGAAAAAAAAAAAAAGGAAAGCCTTAAAATATAAAAATTAATTTTACTAGAAAGCTAATGAATGCACCATAACCCAGATTTTCTATGGCTATTGCATTAGAGAGAAAGAGTTATGAAACTTCATGCCTTTATAAATTTTGTTGAGCTTGCAGTCCTGGCTGAAGGAGAGAGCAAATTCTCAGGTGCTAAACATCAAATTGGTTAT
>WBNO01000405.1:0-20572 GCA_013400575.1 Peucedramus taeniatus
GATGGATAGGGCTCCTGTTGTGCTGTTTCATTGACTTATCATATACATAAGGAGCGCACAAATGTGTGTCTGTGACAGTCAGCAGGATCAAGGGCCACACCAGAAATTGAAATCTTTGCTATTTTTTAATCATAGGTCATAAACCAATTTATTTCACACTAATCTTATAGATATTTACAATTAAATTGGATCTTGCCTTCTCTGAAGCCATCTCCTCCTTTGACTGCATCTGAGCTTCTAGTGAAAAAAAATTACACTCAGCTGGTGTCATCCTTAGCAAGATGTTATCTTGACACCAAACTCAGGGTCAGACAAGGGGAGGTGCCTTATTGCAAGAAGAAGAAGAAATAGCTTTTACTGCTGCCTGGTGAGGTAAAATATTCCCATCACTCCAGGTTCCTTCAGGGGAGTGCTAGCCAGCATACATATGTTGTTCTCAGTTCCAAGTGGTGCAAAGACTAAAGGAAAAGCAAAAGTACTATGGGCCTCTATAATACACCTCAAACACACTGAAGGTCAGACAGATCTGCCAGGCTGTATTGTTGAAATACTGAAAACCCCAAAATAATAAATAAAAAGTATTCTAGGAAAGCAATCTGTTCTGTTCTGCAAAAAGAATATTTGATTTTTTTTCTGAACTTGAAGCCATCTAGTAAGCTAAACATTTCAAGTGGCATTTCTGAAAGACAGTTCCTAAATTATGAAGCATTTTTTAACCATGAATGAATTTCTACTGAATTGTGATGGATTCTTCATCCTTGAAAACTGTGGAATTAAAAATTATTATTCTTCCACAGAGAACACGCTTGTCCAAACAGAGATAATTCAGTCCTGAAAACTGTGTGATCTGTGTTGTGCTGTTGGCCGGACTAGACTGTCACAGCAGCACTCTGGGATTATTTATGGATGTATCTGTGAGGAAATGCTCACAGAAGAATCAGCCACTCATTTTTGTTGAAGAATTTTTATTGATAACTGGGCTTTATTTTAAGGGTTTTTTTCTTAGTGTGCACCAAAACCGAATTCTAATTACCAACTTGTGGGGCAAAAACATAGAAATGTTTGTCTTCATTTTCTCATGCAGATGTTTAGATGCAAGCTAGAGGAGTGGATGAGAGAGGTGGAAAGCCGAGGAAGGGCTCTCCCAGTCTCTTAGGTGTGATACTGTGAGGTGAATGCCTCGTGATGCTCACCGTGCTGGGAGCCTTGGCAGCTCCATCTGGCAGTCACAGCCACAAAAAACAGCAGCACACACATCTTGTTTAAAGGATGAGAGAACACTTTTTGCTGCTGTTTCAGCTTTGGGTAAGTGTTTGTTTCTCTGTTCTCCACATGAAGCAGCTGTTGAAGGAAGCGAGAGAGAGGCTGCAAGCAGAACAAGGACTAGGAAAGGAAGTGCAGTATTTAGTAGCTTCAAATTCTGTTCCTGACACCAGCAACAAATTGAAATAGTGCAAAAATTCTTGTAGTTGGTCCTGCTCTCTCATGTGCTACAGTTTGAGGAGAACAGTCATTATTCTGTAACTATCTTTTCTCTGCTCTGCCCTGTGAGAGCCCTTTTCATAGAATCAGTCTGAGTTGGAAGACACCCACAAGAATCATTGAGTCCTGCTCTTGGCTCTGCACTGGGCAACCCCAAACACTCCACACTTTTCCTGATTTATGAATGTTTATGTAGACTGTAGAGAAGTTTCTGGCTTTTAAGTTACTGCAAAGTGCACCCAGGATGGTCTAAAACTTGGCTTTTCATGTTGGAGATTAAATAGGTCCATGAAATTCCTTTGCTCTTTTGTATACCTCAAAATTTTGCCTGGGCTACTGCTCTTTAATGCTTGTAGTATTTTTGTTTGAGGAATCCTTGCAATGAAGGCATAACTTCTTTGTTAATGTTGATTTATAGTCTTTTATGACCAGAGCAATTAAACTGGTGCTGTTTAAGGTGAATATATATGGCAGGAATTTATTTGTGTATATTCAGCAAGCACTTGAGGATGAACCCAATGGAAAAATAAATACTGGCAATGTTCTGAAATCTCAAGGTAAAAAATGCTATGACTAAACTCATGATGTTGCTGGTTTATATAATGTTTCCTTTAGTGGAAAGAAAGCATGACATATTCATATTACATTCTTTTTGCCTCCCCAGATGGCCTTTCTTAGGGAAATGGAAACCTTGCTTTTTCAAGGAATAATTGCAGGATTTCTATTTTGTTTTTTTTTTAATTTTCAATGTTGTGGATAAAAGCAAGAATTCACGGTCAGTGTTTCCATCTTTGAAGTGCTGCATGGATAAATTAGTGGCTACACATAAACACGCTTTTTTTCCCTCACCTACCTACAAATCTTTCTCCCCCAAAAAGGTAAATAATTTGAACTAACAAAAAATTCAAAATAATATTTTTAAGAGTCTGTTGAACAAACATCTCTTTCAGTGATTTCAAGTAGACTTTAACAAAGGGAGTGAAGAAATAAAACAGCAAACTGGAAGAGAGGAAAAACACTAGCTATCCATCATCTGTATCAGTCTAGCTTTTATTAGAGCTCTTCTAATTTGAATTAATCTCTGCAATGACTTCAAATTTCTGATTTCATAAATTCTCTTAACTAGTCTTGGCACAATTACTGTACTCCCTGATTGTGATCTCTTACACATCATGGGCAGGTCATTACACTGAGAGTGCACGTGACAGAGTTAGAGGGCTGTGTCACAACATCCTAAAGGATGTCTGTCCCTCTGGCTTTGGAAATCTACTCCTGAAACAATTACACTGGTGAGGAAAGACTGTAACAAGTCAAAGATGCCTCTGAAACGTCATCCTTGTTGTATCCTGATGGAGTAGTACCCACCGATCCTTAGATTCTGCATTGAGAAAAAATCGTCTCAATTGATGGGGAATTGACTTAATTTAGATGTCATGCAAGGAGACTCTCAAGGTGAAGATGGATTTCAGCCACATTGTATGTTTTTTACCTAATAATATTTAAATAACTCCACCTTGTTATTTCCTGTATATCTCAAGGAAGTTGAAGTCTCCTGCAGTTCTAGTGCAAGGCAAGAATGAATACAGTTCATTTGTCAAAGTGTCACTGACCTATTTTATAATAACCTGTATATTAGACATAAGTTTCAGATTTATTTCTCTGGTGTGACAGTGAAAGCAGTTTTATTTCAGATAAATTGTCACTGGAAACAAGCTCTGCCTTTCCCTTGCAGCATTCCTATGGGCAGCAACCATGACAGGGCCGTGGGAATCTTTGAAGGAAAATTTTAGTGCACAATAAATAAACGTTCATAGATTATCAGATGCCACCAGAAAACCTGCTGGAAATGGAAGCCACAAAAAGAGGCCCACACTGAAACCCTCACCCAGGGATCAGCCTGTGTCCATATATAGGCACACATGCACAATATATAGGCACGCATACACGTGCTCCCACACTATGTAAGAGCAAGCAAAGGTGTTCCTGTTTCACTGTAACGATAAATGTATAAATTCTTATTACTTTCTCACCCTCAGAATTTAATATCCACACAGGGAGGAGCAATTAGTCAAGTGCTAGACTATATCATGTCGGTGTTATTAGGGCAAATTTGTTAATATTTAGGATTTGAAAGGGGATTATAGCATTGTATGGGTTTGGCAATATTCTAAGGAGAGAGGGAAAGTAAGAAAGAGCTTAGAGAGTCCTTTCCCATTAGGCTCATGTAATTTATGATCTCCAGGAATATAGAAGAAAGGTGTGAATGAGCTGGGATGTCTGAATGTCTTTCATTTCCCCCATGGTATGTGCCATCCCCAAGACAGGTGTACCTGTAATTATCTCACTTGCTTTAGCACCAGGCTTGTTTATCAGGAAAGATGTGTTTCCTATTCTTCCTGCATTTAGTGGAAATAAGATACTCCTATTGGCTTTGTGACATTTAGCACACTCAATTTAAAAGAGATGTTTTATTTTCTTTTCAAGTGCCTTCTCTGTTAGCTTCATACTTTTGAGACTATCCACAGAGTAACAGCATTGATGATTGTTTTCTGAAATCCTCTTGAAGTTTCATTAGATTTTGTTGGATCTTGTAATAAGCTAGGAGAAGCCTTTGGGACCCATGAGTATAAGTACATTTATTTTGCTAAACTTTATTTTCCTTTCCTCTGTTGCCTAGAGCTAATATTTGTTTTTTGTGACACTTTGTAAATGTGTTAAAAGACTGTGGACATACATAGAGGGAGATGACTGCATTGAATCAGTGACTGACTGCATGCAAAGAACAGTATTTGATTTCTCTCTCATATCACCAGAAAAGGAAAAAAGAAAGCTAGGGAAGAAGATGGTGGTGGTTTCAATCTTTCTAATTAAAACCTGGAAAGGAATTTTTGCCTTCATCAACTTCAGTGTTGACACAGTAGATGGGCTGTAGCACAAGCAGCCCAGTTGAGCCCTTCTGTCAGTCTCTTGTTCTAGGGCAGAACTTGGACAGGTCTGAGATGGAGGAATTGTGCAGGGCAGCCTGAGCAGCTCACACCTACTTAGGGTTTGGCTTCAGAAAGCCATCTGCCCACAGTTCTTTCCTATGACATGTCTATGTTTCCAATGGAAAACAGTTCATGTTTATAATCTCAGTTTATCAGTTTCCCTCTCTCAGGTGTGGAGAGAAAATGCAAGGCAAGGTAGAACCAGGAACCATGCCTGGGATCCACAACATAAAATTTGAATCATTGAATCAAAGTTTGTATACCTCTCCATTCCATTTCAGCTAGTAACTTGAAAAAATATAGAAAAAAAAATCCTTTACAGGAGCTTCTACATTGCTCTTTGGGTTTCATGATCAGAACAGAGTTGAGAATGTAGGGACAGGATGAAAGACCTTTTCTGCTTCTCACTCTGCCCACCAGTGAGGAGACACAAGCAGGTGGGAAGGATCACACTGGGGACAGCTGACCATGGGAGAATATTCCATGCCATATGATGTTGTGTTCAGAAATTAAAGCTGGGGGAGAAATGGGGATGGGGTATTCAGTGTGATGGTCTTTGTCTTCCCTAATTAGGTGTGAAGGAGCCCTGCTTTCCTGGACATGGCTAAACACCTGCCTGCAGAAGGGAAGTAGTGAGTGATGTCCTTAATTTGCTTTTCTTAGGGGTGCAATTTTTGCTTTACTGAGTGAACTCTATCTCAGCCAACAAAGTTTCTCATTTTTACTCCTCATTTTTTCCTTATCTCCCTGCGTTGTGAGGCAGCAGTTATGTGGAGCTGAGCTCTCCACAAAGGTTAGCAGGCAGGAGTCCTTTGTGGTGTCCCAGTGTAGGGCATGACCCCCAGTCCATGTACCCCTGCCAGTAAAATGTGTCCTTTTGGGCTTAACGTTTTGTCTTGGTGCAGAATTTGTTTACAGCAGTTCAAAAAGGACACAAAAAGTCCCTTTTAATACATGGCAGTGATTACATCTACCTAATACAGACTTAGGTGCATGTTCAGTCTAAAACAGAGGTAAGCAACTCCTGTTTTTCCAGGATATGAGTCCTTGTTCAGTGTGCTGGAGGAAACTGAAAGCTGAAGCATTCTCTGCCCTTACACTGAATTAACTGGGGGTCTCAGCCACGACAATGTAAATCCATGTTCTTTTCAGGGAGGTAATATATGTACCTTGGTGATTCACTGTCAGTTCACTGATTGATAAAGAGCTGATTTCTTACCCAAAACTGAGCTTCTAAAATTTTCATGATTGCTTAATGGAAGGGACCAAAGAAAAGCCAGCCAAGGCCTGTGGGCTATTTGGAATTTTAATATGACTAATTTTTCATTCACAATTAATGCAGCAATGCACCCTGCATGAAGAGCAAAATCACATGTCTCTGAAGTAGTTTTTAGAAGACTTGGAGGCACACACTTTTGTTTTTTGATTGTGTAAGCTTAGGACAATAAAAGCCTCAAGGGACCCTAGAGGGGACATGGCTTTGATACTTTGTGCTAATTCCAAGTGAAATGTCATAGAAGCATTCACTAAGTTAGCAAGTTGTTTTAAAAATTTTCTGCTATTTCTTTCTGTGTTTTTCTTTTACTTAAAAATTCAAAGCCTCACTAAAGCAGAATAGAGAGCATTATTTAAATGATTTGTAAATACATAGGAATAAATGTTATTTGAGATATATCTTCCAGAACAGAGTAATTTTTGTTTATGGGTTTTTTTTCCCTTGCAGGATACTGAAGATTTGCCAAGATGGCACATCAGACTGAGCAGACTTCTGGTCGAAGAGAATGTGTTCATTAGTAAAGCCATCAGTCAATACTAAGTCTTTTGGTAGGTCCAAGTGTAAGACCTTCTAAAGGACAGTGTAGGAAATAATATGTGGAAATCATCATGGATGGAACAATATAAAAATGGAGATAGTAGTTTTGCATAAATGGGAAACAATAGTGACCACTTATGCTGGAATAACTTATATTAAGAAGTTAGATAACTGGGACACTTTATGGGCACAGGTCAGAAGAGTTTAGTCTGTTCAAAAAGCAGCTGATCAAAATTTTATAACTTGCTTCAATTAAGATAAAAAAGTACTTTGATATTTTGCCATTTTAAATAAGGTATTATTGAAATAAGCTTATGCAAATAATAAAAATAAAAGGAAGACCACCGTGGAGAAGATGCTGTCCTTCTATTAATAGAAGTTCTGCTCATTCAGCAGAGGAACAGATACTCATCTTTTAATACCTTAAAAATACCTCTGTGACTCCAGCTCAAGAATTCAAGTTGCTTGGGTAAGGTTTCTGCTTAGTAAATTAAATTCTTTAGAAAGAATCTTTACATTTACATTGTATAATCTTTCATATCACATGCACTTTTCAGTGTAATTGTTGGCTGCAAACCCTTTATATCTCTGTGAGACAGGATATGTATGAGGTATTATTTACTTATTTAGTCATTGCATTGTGGTTTCAGACAAAAATTCTTTTTATCTCTTACAGTTGCTTGGGGTGGGTTACTTGAACTCTCTTGGTTCTCAGCTAATGTCAACATGTGGGAGAAACAGAACTTGTCTGGTTCATGTTCTTTTTTGCTCTAAACTCAATTGCTGCGTGTGCAAGGAATGTGCAGTGCTGACAAATGGATAACCCTGTGGAGACTGACATTATAGCTTGCTGTGGGGTGTTTGTGCCTGGGATGGAGCAAATTCCAGAGCAGCAGGGACCTGAACATCTTTGAGCACAATCTGTCTGATTTTACCAAGTGTCTCATAGAGTTCTGGCCTTTAATCCAATGCAGAATGAAAACAAGGTATTTTCTAAAAATGTAATCCCTGTTTGATATTAATCTAGTCCCACATCTACTGATCTGGAGAGCAGTGCTGGAGGAAATGAACTACCTCAAGGCTGGATTCAAACCCCCCCCTTACCCCAGGCTGCCCAATAATTTACGTAGTGCTTAGAAAGAGCAGCCAGGTATTACTTTCAGTGGAGGGAGACCTGCACTTGTATTCCTACTTAAAATTCATCACATTTCTCCCTAGGCCACCACCTGTTTTCTGTGAAAGCTTGGAGCTAGCTGTCTGAGGTAAAGAGGGGTTCATTGGTTCAGCTCAGCTGGAGTGCTGCTCTCCACAGACACCATAACCACTGCAAACTGCTAAGCCAGTAGCTGCGAGTGTTTCCACTGCTCTGCTACCACCTCACCTTTCCCAACGTTGCCAGTATTTTACCCACCTTCTGTATTCAGCCTGACTCTCACACTATTCACTTGCTGCAGAATTGTCAGTACCAGTTTTGGGGTAAAGGAATCCAAAAGGAGCACCTCAGAAAAAAAAAGGAAAAAAACCCACCTCATTTTACATTTGTAAAATACATTTGTAAAATACATTTTACATTTGTATCTGTTTTAGCAGCTGAAAATCAAGGGAAAAAAAGAGATGTTAAACTTGAGTTTAACACACTTTGCTTTTTCCCAGAATAGTCTTGATGCTAGCCTTTGAAGATTTCCTTCCTTTGGGGATTCTCTTCCCCCTTCCTCAGGAGCCTGGATCAGAGCTGTTTGCCCTTGAAGGCTGCTTCTGGTTAAGAGGAGTTGTCCTCCCACTCTCTCCATAACTGCTCCTGCTGAGGATGAGCGAATTAAAAAGCCAAAAGCACTGAGAATGACAGAAATATTATTTTCCTTGTGATATTTTAATGAGGTTACAGTTTATGGTAATCAAGAAAATTCCCACTCTGGGAAAGAGAAGGGGTTTATGCTAATCTGCTGTGATGCTGATTTTTTTCCAGAAATGATGCTGTGCCTGTGTAGCAGCAGCCTCAGCCCATGGCCCCTCACTGCTGGGTCTGGGGTACAGGGCTGGGGTTGTGAAAGGGGTGAGAGAGAGTCACTCCTGTTTGATACAAGCTGTCCAGGTGTCTTTTACAGGCACTTTATCAAAGTCCTTCCCTTTGACCATCACCTCAGGGAAGGTGCAGCTCTCTGTGTTTTCTTTTTTTCATGTGCAGTGGGTTGTGAGACCAAGAACATCCCTTTTAAAAGAAACTATTACATTTAGTAAAAATCTTCCTGTTGGAATATAATTTTATGGGTATGTTAGCTCTCTCCCTTAAATATTGCTTTCATTAAAGCTATCTGTTTCCCCTGGGAATTTTATTTGCATGTATTAAGAAACTTGTAAAACCAAGACATAGAGCTTTCACTACAGTTAAAGGGTAAGAGTGTTGAGGAGGCTGAATAGAAATATTTTAATTGTGGGATTTAAAAAAAGAAATTCCCAAATATCATAACTTTAAAATTGAATCTCTAAAACTAACCAGAAACATATTTAAATGAAAAGTGTAAGAGTTTTACCAATAGAGATTGGGATAGCCTGGATTAACCTGTAATCACAACTCTTGTATATATTGAAAACACTGTCTTGTTTACTCACAGTATGATTTTCCATGCAGGGATAAACCCTGGTCCTTCTGGCAGGGCTCTCTTGGCCCTGAAATTCTATTGGCTTAGGGGAGATGAAAAAAAGGCAGAGGATAAAACACAGCCTGTTGCTAGTTGGCAAAAATGAATTTTGCAGAAGGCTGCATTTCCAAAAAAATTTTTGGGTGTTTACAAGCAAAAAAAAACCCCAACACTGAAAGTTATTGTCTTCTGAAATGGAGGGATAATGCAGGAGTCAGCAGCACAGTAAATGGTTCAGGGATTGCTCTCTTGAGAGATGGAGTTTGCTTCTTGGGAAAAAAAAAGTGGTGTGATATGTCTCCTGTGCATCCAGAGATAAATAGGAAAAAGAGACACAGATTAGAGGAGTTCTTCAAGGTGAGAAATTACAAGTGTTCTACTGTGTCACAGAATCACAGAATATTCTGTGTTGAAAGGGACCCACAAGGTTCATCAAGCCCAGCTCTGCAGGAAATGGCCCATCCAGGCATGAAAATCACAACTTTGGTGCTGTTAGCACCATGCTCTGACAAAATGAGCCAGTGGGAATCTATACTGAAAAGAGAAACTCCACAGAGACTTGAATGCACAAAGTGTAATCCTACAAGGCTAGTCGTGTACATCCTTAAAAAGCTGCACTGTATAGAGAGGAGATTGTGAAATTCTGTTGTGAATAGAATTTCATAAAGTACATGCCAAACAGAAGAGATTCCTTTGTACACCCCTGCTACTGTGTGTAGAGTCACTTCACTGCTTCCTGACATTTTTCTGGGAAAGTTGCTCTGTATTAGGAGTCTGGAACAAGTACTGTAATAAACAGCACAAGTTGGATAGTCATAAAAAAATACACACCAAACTTTAAATGCTACCCTGTACTTGAGACAAATAAGAACCTGGCTCTCATGTGATTTGGGGCATGCAACAGCTGAAAAATGCCTTTACCTAAAAGAATTGTACAGGACCTAGTGTGCTCTGTGCCTGTAGGCACACATTCTTTCTCTGTCCCTCTTTCTCTTTGCCGGAGGCACAGTAATTATATTTGTATTTTGGGAAAACATAGGCAGACCCTCCTTCCAGGCATATAAAATCTCCTGTCTGGACTGTTTTTTGTTTCCTGTCACAGAGAGAGGGAGAAGGCTGTGACTGCTTTCAAAACTGCCGGCCTGTGTGAGGAACTAAAGCTGCAGAGGAATGAATGGTGTTAATACCAAGTTCCAGAGCAAAAGAGGACTTTAGAAGATGTGGGATGCTCCACATGTCTCAGAGGCCTGGTTTTCCTGAGTGGAAAAGATAGCTGGCAGTGATTAAGAAGCAGAAATGGCAATTTTTGGAGTTGCCTTTCAATATGCAAGTAAGGGCAAATCTCCCTGGGTTTCCTGTTGACATGCTCCTGATCCCTTTCCCTTTGCACAGTTCCCTCAACCACAGCAGCTCTGGAAACCTTCCAGCTGGAAGGATGAGGTGTGTGAGGACTTTCCAAAGCTGCACGTTGGTGATGGCATAGGAGGCTCAGATGAACAATGACCACCAGTCATTGTTATGCAGCTAAATGCAAGGTTGTTCATCTAGGAATGAAAATTTTAGGCCTTACTTATATAAGATAAAGGCTGTGTTTTAGAAATCATGATTGAGATAAAGGGCTGAAGGATCAGGGTGAATAATCTTTGCAACATGAGCTCTAAGGATGGTGTATTAACAAGACAAGAGCCTGCGTAGTCCTTGATCGTGTAAATAAAGATCAACCACAAGCAGAGCCACTGTTACCACCACATGTAGCAAGGCTGTACACAGCTTTTATAAGCAGCCAGATCTGAAAAGCAGGAATTGTGTTTCACAGAGTGTTTCAGGGCACAGTCATTGTTTTTAGCCCTACAAGCCAAAGTTGTCTGATATTTGTTGTGTGAAAGCTAAAGAACTCGAAGGCATTCAAGACAGCCTGTGTCAAGTAGTGGTTTCACTCTCCTGGGACATTGTGGACTTAAATTCAGTGGCCTGGACATGTTTGTCCCTTTGGACAGTCCCTCAGGACACCCAAGATGGTGGTCTTCCCACCTGGCCATGGGTCAAGGTTTGAGAGTGTCTGCTTTGCTGGATTTGGATCAGGAATTTGAACCCAAGACTTTCATGCCAGGAGCAGCGCCAGGAGAGCTCTTGTGCAATGCAAGATGAACTATAGTGCTCTCAGTTTGGGTCCACTGAGCTTCAATGAGTTACAAAAAGTGCTCATATAATAACTCCAACTGGAGGTAATCAATGTAGAGCACTGCTGGTATTAGGTCAATCCCTTGGATTACCAGAATTAAGGATTTGAGATCCCTGCTCTGAACTTGGATGACTTGTACATGTATCAGCCACATTCCCAGAAAATATTTGCATTGTTGGTCTAATTCTGAGGCAGTTTGGCAGTCTCCTGTAAATCCATGCGTTTCCATGGAAAGCTTTGTTTTGCATTGAGAAAGGTGTTTCAAATAAAACAGTATTCCCAAACAGCTCTCTCATATTTTTAAAAGCATATTAACAAACTGAGAAGTCTAGAAAAGAACTACAAGGAGTACTGGAGTCCTGGAAAATCTTTTTTACTGTAAAATGTCTTTTTCGTTTATCTTTAAAGGTAAATGGTGTCTGTTCACAGTAGATAAGTGCCTATGAGAGGAGCAGATTTACTAGGAGACAACATTTTAACCTTCTGAAAATATAAAAATCTGCAAATGGCTCTCATGGCTGGGAGTTGAAGCTACTCAAATTCAGAACAGAAATCAAATGTGGCAAATGTTTAAACTAAGAATACTCAATCACTGAAACATCTTAAAGAGAAATGGATTATACCTGCCAGCAAACCTGTCACTAAACCAGGATTATTTTTAAAATGTCTCAAGATCCAGCAGAAAGTTTTTCTGTAAAACAAGTTTTAATTCAAGTGGAATTTCTGAACTTGCAGTAGGAATCTCTGGAGGGTAACTCGTTGTATCTCTTCTGCAGAAGGTCAGAGTAGATGGCTATTGAAGTTAAGGTTTTGCAATTATTTTCTGCCTCATAAATTAATCTAAAATTAATGATAATAAAAAATACTAGGTCAAACAAAATGTTTTCTCACTAGACATTCTGTTAAAATCTACTTAAATGAAACAAGGCTTGTTTTTCTATTCCTTTCCTTAAGTTTACCACTTACTAAACCACAATGTTGGCAATTTTTCAAAGATATTAATTTCTTTACATTTTCCTGAAACTATTTCAATTAATGATTTAAACTTTTGACTTTCTTTTTTCCCCATGTGTAATTTTTGAGAAAAAATTGACAAATAGCTCTGCTTGTCTCAAATATGTATTTTATTTATCCCACCACTAAAAGAATCTATGCCTTATCATCTCAGCTCAAATTTTGAGGATTTTGAGAAAGAATATGAACTCACACTCTGGTACCTTTCCCCATACTGAAGGGCATGCAAGCCCTGGGCTGACATGTCCTTTTTTTCCCTTGAGGATTTATTAAGTAGAAGTCTTAGTTCTAGAGAGATGACAGGAAAAAAATTTGTAGATTCTTGTTTATGTGGATGTTCAGTAGTTATGGTTAATAAAGAGTAGCAAATTTCCATGATAAAGGCAGATAAGTAGCTGATGAAGGCTAATTAGTATCAGAACAGCTCATAGCTAAATAGGGTTATAGCTGGCTAAAAGAGAATATAAATGCTGAATTTCACCAGTATTAATGATTATTTCAGCACAGGAAATAGATTATACTGCCCAGTTTCTCTCTTTTTCTAGTGAGAATTGTATAATTTTATTTTAAGAGACAGTTCCCTGTACTCATGAATGTTTCCACAGAGATGAAAGGCAAAGGTTATGAGAAGCTTTTAACCATAAATATTTGATGATTTGTTTTCAAAATATCCTCTTCTTTCACAATATTCTCTTCTGTCCTACTCAGCACGCCATGGATGAGGAAAGCTCCCAGGGATGTGTAGAAGCTGTGCACCTAAAAACACAGAGATGACATTCTGGAGTGTTATCCCTCGTGCTTTCTTACTGTGTGGTGAATCCAACACACTGTTAAAAATGCAGTTCCTTGAACACTCCTTCATTTAGTGTAAAACGAGAAACTTGCAAATGGATTAAGTTTCAAAGAAGGTTCAGTACATGCTTTTGATTGCCTGAATGTCTGAATTGCTTTATTTCTACAAGAAATAGTGACACCTAAAAAAATGTCTCAGCTGGATGACTGCAGTAATCACCTCATCTTATTACTTTCAGAAGTTTGCATGTTGTGGCTTCAGAAGAGAAAAAGGGTTCATAATCCACCTTCATTTGTGTTGGCATCTCATTACAGATAGTCCTAAAAATGAACAGGGTTCCAATAACCCCTGTAGCTTAGTTTCAAGGAAGATTCCTGCCTGCATGGAAATGAGCTCATGTTCAAATGCAGCCTCTTGCACCGTGAGAGCATCACCACTAGGATCTCCAGGATTTCAGGAGCCTGTGGCCCTGAGCACAAGGCAAAGGTTGTTCCTGAAGGGGAAAGCCCAGAGGTAGGAGAAGAAAGAGGAAGGGCAGTGCTGGGGAGGGTTAGGTGTGATCAAGAGCTCAATTTTTATTCAATAAATACTTCTGAGTGATCAGAAAATCAGTGAAACCTGCGCTGATTTATCATCTCAGCTCCCAGATCTATTTCTGTGTAATTCTAATTAGTTTACTTTGTGGTCAGCTGTTGGATCAGGTTACGGAACTGCATGTGTGTCCTAGTTTCAGCCAGGGCAGAGTTAATTTCTTCTCATTATAGTGCTGTGTTTTGGATTCTGAATGACAATGGGGTTGATAACACACTGATGTTTTGGGGTTTTTGCTAAGTCATGTTTATCCTAAATCAAGGGCTTTTTTTCCCTTGTCTCATGCTCTGCCGGTGAGGAGCTGCACAAAAGAAACTGGGAGGGAGCACAGCTGAGACAGGTGACCCAAAGTAACCAGAGGGATATTCCATACCACAGAATGTCATGCCCAGTGTATAAACTGGGAGGACTTACCCAGAAGGGTGGCTGATCCGGGCTGGGGAAGGGGGATCTTGAGGGCAGCAGGGCTGGTGAGGGGCTTGGAACACAAGCCCTGTGAGGAAGGACTGAGGGAGCTGGAGATGTTCAGCCTGGAGAAAAGGAGACTCAGAGGGACCTTATCACTCTCTTCAACTCCCTGAAAGGTGGCTGTAGTCAGGGGGGGTTGGTCTTCTTCACCAGGCAGCACTGGCAGAACCAGAGGACACAGTCTTAAGCTGTGCCAAGGGGAATATAGGTTGGATATTAGGAAAAAGTTTTTCATAGAAAGCATGATAAAGCACTGGTATGGCCTGCCTGGGGAGGTGATGGAGTCACCATCCCTGGGTGTGTTTAAAAAAAGACTGGATGTGGCAATCGATGCCATGGTCTGGCTGAGGTGTTAAGGCATGGATTGGACTCAGTGATCTTGAAGGTCTCTTCCAACCTTGTGATTCTGTGAATTCTGTGAATTCTGTCATCTTGCATCAGTCAGCAAATGGTGAGCTACTGCACTGAGCAGTTCCAGAGCTGGAGAGAATAAACCCATTTGGATCCTGATTTGAAGAGCCTGGAGCATTGGACAAGTGGCAGAGCACCATGGGTGACAGCCTGGGATCCCCAGCTGGAAGAGCTGCCTGTGAAGCTCCTCCATGGGATTGATTTATCACTGCAATGCATTTCCCTCTGATTTAGCAGCAGGCAACCATCATCTTCAGCAAATGGATTGGTGAGGATGAGTGTGCCGTGGGGAATACGCTGCCTTCTCCAACACTGAGGGAAAGGGCAATTTTCTTTTCTAGCCTATTCTGTAATTATTCTCTTGTGTTTGAATTACTTCCAATATATGTCATGAATAGGAATGGATCTTATAGGATATCTCCAGGTGCAGAACTTCCAAGCACCCATCTACCTCATAAAGAAACTCAGAGTCACATAAGGAGCTGGGGACTCAAAGCCGGACCTTTAGGTACATTTCCCTTTAGTGACAGGGCACTGAGAATCTCCCTTCGTAAGGAGCTGGGTGCCTTGGAGAGGAAGAGTTGAGAGCTGAGAGCTGGGAAAGAGCTGGTTTTTTGGTTAACTGGAGGCAGTGAGGAATAAAAGAGGGCTTGAGAAAACTGAACACTTTCCTCTAGTATTTCTAGGTACAATTTTTTACCAGCTTGCTGCCAGTTTCTTAGGCTTGAAACAATACTTTAGTGGCCCCAGAATGCTTGTCTACCACTAGAAAGTCTTGGTTCATATCTCTGTCGGTCATGTCCAAGAAGGCTGCTGAAACATCATTTCCATTTAAATCCACTACAGAAACAGATTCAGTTATTTTTATTTATTTAATTTAATTTTATTTATTTATTTATTTATTTATTTATTTATTTATTTATGCTCAGAGTGACCACCTTCCAGTTTAGAGCACTGGAAAAAAAAATAAAGTGGGAGTCAGTGCTGATAGTTGTCCCAGGCAATATCTGAGGACCTCACAGACATCTGTCACAGCTGAGTATTCTAACAGCAGGTACTCATCATGTAAGGAGTAATTCTTTTGTTCCACACTTGTAGTTCTTAAAAAGTAGGAAAAGTTCAGCCAGGAGATATGAAGAGACATTGCTGACAGCCCCTGCTGACAGCAGGACTGGGAGCAGAACTGGGAAAAAAGTGAAAACTAATGGATAAGAACAGATTAATAATTGAAACAAAGCAAAATATGATACAAATAATACCAATGATAACAATGTTAATAATTGCTGTAAAAAGGAGAGAGAGGGAAATAAAACCCAAGAAAGGCACAATTCAAGTGTTCACCACCTGAATCCTGGCCTGTCCCTGAGCAGTGATTGGCCACCCCTGGCCAGTTTCCCCCTGGTTTATGTACTGAGCATGATATTCTGTGCTATGGAACATCCCTTTGGTTATTTTGGGTCAGCTCTCCTGGATATGCTCCCCCCACCCCTCCAGCTTCTTGTGTGCCTGCTTTCTGAAAAGTCCTTGAGTTTGGGTAAACACTACTTAGCAACAAGTAAACATCAGTGTGTTAACAACCTTATTCTCATACTAAATCCAAAACACAGCACTCTAAGAGCTACTGAGGAGAATATTATCTCTGTCCTGGTTGAAACCAAGATGGACAGGCAGAAAAATATTTGTTTACGTGTTTTTGAATCCCAGCAGACCCAGAGACCCTCCATGGTCATCACTCCACAGGCAGAGGCAGCTCTAATAATGCAAATTTTTAGGCACTGGGGATGTTTTACCAGTTTTCTGCTTATTCCTCTACCTCTGCTCCTGTCTCTGCACAGGGAGTCTTGCAAACTCAGAGTCTTTGCTCAGCTACCATGTAAGTTGTTCTTAGCTCATTTAAGTGGTTTTCTCTGACATTTTGTATGGCTGTTTCTGTGTCCTCATGGCTGAGAGCTTGGGTATGTGAGGACTGTTTTGTTGTCTTCCTGTGTTATGACTTTTGCTGAAACTTTTCGACTATTTGTTTCTTATGTCAGAAGTGTGGGCACAGGGGAAATGAGACCTACTAGGTATTGCTGACTTCTGCTGAAGATGTTAGCTTGCTTTGGTCTAGTGTGTTTGGTCTCCTTGCTGTGGTCTAGCGACCTGAAATCAATCACCTTTCCCTTCTGCTTTGTTCACAACAATCTCAGTATGAGGGATGTCATAAAGCCAGGATGGAAGTTGCTTTCCACTACAGAACATAGCTAAAACTACGTAAAAAAAACTTGTATATTATTAGGAAAAACAACCAGGAAAAGAAGTAAAGAAGTCTCGTTTTTTTTTTTCTGAACATAAATGTTTTATCAAATTTTTAAATTTTTTTTTTTTTGCATTGGCCTTAAAATCAGATTTATTTGCTTTGTGCTTGCTACAATTGCCTTTTTCACATACACCACCAACAAGCTGTTAAATTAAGCAGTGAAAATGGGATAGCTCACTCAAGTTTCCTCATATTTCACTTGGACAGCACCCAATATTTTGGGGCTTTTTGACCAGCAAACAGGATTTGCTCCTTAATGGGAACCAGCCACAGATAATTTTTTCTGTGCTTTGTTCTCCATGCTCCTTTCAAGCTGATCCAATTTCCTCCCTTACTCCTGAGGACCACAGAGGAATCAATCCAGGTAGCTGAGCACAGAGGGACCTGGGGAGTTGAGGGCTCTGTGCAGCAGCCACTCTGCACCAGGCAGTGCCCACAAGGGGCCCCAACCCCACTGCAAACTCCTGATTAAGACACAGCAGCACCTGACACCTAATTGCTTTGTGTGGGAGTTTTCAGTGAAACATCCTGAGAGCATAATAACTTCTACAGTTGTTGGCACCTCTTGGAGCCCTTCTGGTTATTTAATTGATTGCAGGCTGGTGCTAAGAAAAATGCAGCTTGTGGGTGCTTGAGCTGTTTATTAGCCATGAATAACCACGTGGGTGGACAGCTGCATTGTGCTGATCAATGCACAGAGCTCTGCTCCTGAGACAGGGGTACAGGGAATTTGGCACCCAGGCTGTGCAGGGAGAGGAGAGTTCCCTTCTTGCCTATGAAGGTTCTTCTTGCCCTTCTCAGATGACCTAAACTCTTACAAGGGTTGATCACTCCCAGGTGTCTGGAGAGACGTGTTTGTAGTGGGCTGTGTGCTGATGCTGCACCACCTCCTCCCACCTGAGGAACTAAACAGGACAGCAAATGCCACCACCCAGATTTTGAAAAAGTACTGCTTTTCAGTGCTTTTCTGAGGTTTAAAATAGCAGATTTTTCTTTTACTCTGCTCAAACCACACTCACTGCACAATTACGTCGAATACAAATTTTAAATATTGAAAAATGTACTTGTACTGAGGAGACAGCTGTTATTTAATATTTCAGCTTCTGTGCCTGATTTTGTGATATCTAGTATGTCAATATACTGGCCTTCAGGTTTTTCAGTTGTACATCTGTGTATATGCTCATGAGGCAGACACACAAAGAATAGGGACATTGAAATACAGTTTTCCAACTCGTGGAAAACTAGGAAAATATTATTTTATTTGTTTAAGCTTGGAACAAAAGCTTGTTTCTACAACTTTCCATGAAATGAGAAATCCTGAAAACAGCTTTCAATATTTTATGTTATACTGTGCATGAATTTAATCTATTTCAGTATTTATTACAGCATCATTTAGAAATGCATATAATAATCAAAGAATAAATAATGGAATTGTGCTGAATGAAATTTTAATTTTGCTGAATTTTTCATTTCTAGTTTTGAATTGTTTTTCTATGTCACTACAGGTATAATACTACACCCCTCCTTCCTTCTGCCACTTTCACTCTAGAATCATTTACTGACAAATTTATGACTGAAATGTATTCACAAATGGTCAGTGGGCTTGTATTTGCTCTGAGTTGAAGATTAATTTTGAATTTATTTTCAGATAAGCTACTGACCTGATGAAAACCAGCAGAAATTAAAGATAAAACTCATAATGCTCCAACCCTAAATTCAACATTTCATCTAGGTTCTTCCTTTAAGTGCTTTGCTTTGGGGCAGCAGTACCCACCACCATTAACATATTTTGTTATCAGCAGGTTGGGATCACTCTTAGCCATGGAGAATCTAGAGGTGGTTTCAAGGCACTGGCCTAGAGATGAGGGATACTTTATCTCATTTATCTCAGGTAATCAGCACTGTCTGGACCCCTGAGGAATTACTGTTCCATGATTAGGTCCATAGCCTAATAGAAAGAAAGCCCCTTGGAGGAGGTTTCCTGGAACAATAGGGAAAGGCAATATAGCAGGAGATAGGGTGTGCAACAGAAATTAATTTAAACCAGAGTCTCGAGGCTTCTCCTGGCAAATTAACAGCCAAGGGTGTATTTTTATTCAGTATATTTATTGCTTATCCATCACAGTCACAGCCTGTGTCCAGCATAACAGGAAAAGCAGCGACTTGTAGGGAATTGAATCCAAATCAATTATTTTATTTTTCCCTTCTGTACAAAATACAAACTTAGAGAGGGAGGGGTGGATGGAAATGGAAAAAGTGCATGTAAACTACTTCCTGTCCCTTGCCCTTTGGGTGATTGTCACATTGGGCCTTTGCAATCAGGTTCTCAGTTCCCTTTGTAAGGCTCCTCTCATTTCAGGTTAGTATTCATGTGGGGTGATGTTATTGTGAAGTGGCTTTCCTGGCACCTTCGGTGGGGTGCATGCTAATAGGGAGTGATGGAAAGGAGAAAACGTGATGGGGATGTCAGATCCTGTTAACAGAGCAGTCCTGCTCTGCCCTTTCCAGCTTGCACTGCACCAGGCTGGAGCTCTCTGCCTGATTGCTTTGTTTTGTTCTCTTCTCATGAAGTGCCTTTGTGAGGGATGAGAGGAGCAGGTCCATGCCAGCCACGACCATTGCACCCAGGGTAAGGAAAGAAGGCTGTTCTCCTGTGCCCTCAGGAAACTTATCTCAAAGGTGTCTCTACTGTGTTCAAGGACATGCAAAACTGGACATAACAGTTGCTGCTGTAAGGATCAAATGCTCTCCCAGAGCAAAAGACACTTCTGAATACAGAGTAAAGGCGTAAGAACCAATCAGCTTTATTTTCTCCCCATCCATTTTCAGCTTTGCATAATTTCTCTTCTTTCATCCGTTCTTTGCTTCTTGTCTCATTTTTTCCCAGCATAACACCAGTTATTATAAATATGATTACAGCTGCCTCTACAAAACCTTTGAAACCCTCGGGCTGTGCACACATGGACTGAGAAGCATCTTGTCTGACTGCAGCTGTTCAAAAGAGGGTCTGAGCCTGTCGCCCTGGCTCTCCCCATCATCATTGTATAGGCAGAAAAAACTGTTTCCAAAAAGGCCTTCAACCCATTTAAATAAGGCTCCTTAAATAAGGGAAAATTATGTTTCTATATTGCCCCTAGGAGGGTGTCCTTCTTTTGACAGATGAAGCGTGACATGCCTCATCTTATTTCTTGCTGGGGCTTCACAGTTCTTTGCAAACACCATTGGCTTTCACTTTTCAGCCCTTTCCACTCTGAACTGTGTCTGCCAAGGCATTAACACATATTTTAGCTTGTCTCTCTTAGAGTAAATAGTCCTCTTTGCAGGGTCCCAAGCATTAGAGGAGCACCTCTATAAGTGTTCATAAAAGCATAATCATGCTGATTGTGTGCTCTGGACTATGACCCAAGCATGCCCAGAACAAAAATTCCTGTGGTCATTCCTGTTCTCTGTGGAATGCTATGGAAACTGCTTATACTTGTTCTAGCCTGGTGTGTGTCTCTTGCTGGCCACTGCTCAAGGCTGTGCATAAGGCATAAAACTTATCCCTCTTTTTCCCTAGAGCATTTCAAAACCAGGAGTTCCTCTGAAATCACAGAATCACAGAATAAGCTGAGTTGGAAGGGACCCTCAAGGGTCACTGGGTCCAACTACTGACCTTGCACAGGACCATCCCCTAGAGTCACACTATGTGCCCAAGAGTATTGTTCAAATGCTTCTTGAACTCTGTCAGGTGCTGTGACCATTTCCCTGGGGAGCCTGTTCCAGTGCCCAGTCACACTCTGTATGAAGACCATTTTCCTGATATCCAACCTAAACCTCCTCTGACAAAACTTCAGGCCATTCTCTTGGGTCCTGTCATTGGTCACCACAGAGCAGAGATCAGTGCCTGCCCC
>WBNO01000405.1:20691-80780 GCA_013400575.1 Peucedramus taeniatus
CACACCCCACACAAATCAGCATTTTATAGCAGGAAAAAAGTTTTACAAGAAAGTTCCCAACCAACTCCATTATTTTGTAGTTGTCTAGTTCATGTCTTTTCAGCATGAACAGAAGACTTCAACCCTCCCTTTTATAAAATTATGGTGACTTTTTTCCATACAAGGAAATTACATTCCCTGTAATGGAAAATATACCAATTAAAACACTTGGAAACTTTTGGTTTATTTGTTTTTAATTTTAGAAAGACAACATAACAAAATCTGGGATGTCCATATTTGATATGTCTTGTTTATATTTTCTGTTATTTTAATAACAGAAAATGAAATAACTATTTTAATAACTAAGCCTGTATACACTGAATTCTGCTCTCATCCTTACCTCTTGGCTACTGGCAGGAATGCTGAAGCCTAACCCTCCCATTGAAAAATATGCAACATTGGCATAAGCTTAGCTCTTCTTACCCAAAGTGACAGCCTGGCCAGAAAAACCCAGAGTAGCTAAATTTGTCCCAAAGAATGTGACCTTGTAAAGAGTTCTTGCTCCTTTGGGCTTCTGGTGCTGCTTCTGGCACTCCTGGCACTGCACTCCATCTGTAATGGGAGCTGAGGTAGATCTGTGCTGGAGAGATTTAGCTGCTTTGACCTTGTTCCCTATTCTTTTATTAGGGTGCTTTTTAGCAACTAATGAATTTTGCAAAACCACAGATCCATTGTGTCTATAGTTCCAGAAAATGATTTGGTGCAGCTGCCATTGACAATGCTTCTGTTTAGGAATATTGCTTCTGTGCCATATGGATTTAATAATCTCTGCTCAGCCCTGTTTATAAGTGTTTTTCAACTGCAGGCAAAATGACAGTAGTGATTATGGGGGGAGTCAGGGAAAACCTTTGGTTCCTAAACTAAATGAATTAACTCCAGAGTTTTTTTGAGGCATTCCTTCTTATCTCTTTCCCTCTTACATTGCTTTGAATTTTTAAGCCAAAGGCTTTGATTTTGTAGTGATTTATTTAGCACCTTTAGCAAGCTGTTAATGACAGAGAGAAACTTGGAGAGGCAGATGAGACTTGTCAGAGGAAGAGGTGGACAGGGATAGGGGGGAAGGACCAAAATAAGGAAGGACAGGGTGGCAAGACAGAGCAAAGATTGAGAGAAGAAGGAAAGGGGTATTTTTGTCTCTCCAATTCTTCGATATCATTCTTGCTGATTTTATTCTTTTCCCTCATTCTATGTGTTGGCAGAAGTGAAGTTGGCAAGCTCCATGGAGAAGAAGGTGTCAATGTCCTGGTGCTGCCAAGTAGGTTCCCATGGCTAGATGCTGCATGCAATGCCTGGCGAAAGGCCAGAAACAGTGTTAATGGATTTACTAAATAGCAACGTGTCTCTGTATTGATTTTCTTAGGGTGCCCCCAGAACTCAGGGTGAAGTAGGTTGCTACACTTTACCTAATTTTTTCTGCTAGTAAATGGCCTAAAAGAGAAGCACTTAATAAAGACACTTCTGGCCTGGTGGCCATTGTCTCAAAATGTCTCTCCAGAGTGGAGCTGATGCACATTATTAAGTATTACATTAACTGCAAATATTACTGTATATTGGCTGTACTTGAAGATTGAGGTGGTATTTTTATTGTGCTAAGCATGATTCTACTCTTTTAAAGATAAAGGTAACTATGCTCACAGCCTGGTGGTGAAACTGTGAGTCTGAGTGAATGGCTCAGGCAGGTAATCTGGCATATCCATGTATCTTTTCTACTGTGTGGAATCAGCACTGGCTAAAATGTTTTCAAAATATGTGTGGGAAGACAAATAAAAGTTTAGCATCAGTGCTCTGAATTTACAGGTAGCCTTAGCTATATTTCTGCAATGTGGATCTTAAGTATGTGTATAAATAAGAAATGTGCATGCTGAAAGTAGTTGTGCTGGGGGAAAAGATTTCAGGTCCCTGTTTGTCTTTGTTTGTCAAATGTCTTTTGACCATCAGGGACATACCCCTTAAAATTTTCCCACCTTACGGCCTATCATCAGAGTCCCTGCTCTGCAGGGCGCAAGGGGGCTTAGATACGGGACAAGTAAATAAATCTATTGTAACACATCCATTTATCTGATTTCTCTGAGACAAAGGCAGGGTAAAAACTGGCTTTTCTCACTTTAATTGTAGAAAGGTGCCGGTGAAGAGGGATGGTAAAAAAATGGCTGAAAGTGAGCTTGGGCTTGGGAAATAGAGCAAATGGCAGAGGCAGAAAGTTTTTGGCAGAGAGTTGTAAAGTCCTGTAAATGTGGAATCTGTGAAGAGCCTCAAATTTTAGAAGGAAAAATTATGAAAAGGATGCCAACATAGGCCACTTTATTAAAATGGCTTCTTCTCATTCTGGAGCAGCTGGACAAAATGTCCTGACCCAGACAGAGTTGATGCATCCACCATGCCCAAGAGACACCTGCCCCCCCCCCCCCCCCCCAGCCTTTCAATCACTTGTCAAACTGATAGACTGTGCTCCAAAAGCTAGATTTATCTGGGCAGCCATGGTCTACAGTCACCACCACTGGCTCCCTTTGCTGATCTGAGCCCTATCTGTTTCTGAAGTGGGAGTGAAACAGTGTCCCAGGACCTTGAGAAACTGAATATGCACCTTATTTCTTTATCTCTACTCCTAGATGCTTTCTGAACATGCCATGCAGACAGGTTTGCATAAGGCAAAGGGAGCTCAACAAGTATTTGGTTGTTAGTGGTGCCATCTCTCCTCACAGTTAAAATTTTATTTTGCTTGCATATAACAGGACAGCTACAAAAGAATCTTACCTACTCCCTTTCAATACTTGGATGACAGAAATATCTGGAGGAATGTTTTATTGGAAGCCCTTGTCAGAGTGCTCAAGAGACATTGTGGTTAGAGATGACATTTTCTGAAGGAGGAACAAAGTGGTGGACAAAACATGAAAAGGTGAAGTTGTACTTGAGACCCCTCTTGAACTTCTCACTTGCCGAGGAAGTCAGGGAAAATAAACTTAGAATTTTTTTCCTAGTTACTACAGACATTCTCAGCCAGTGGCTAGTGTAGGAAAACCATTTTTCTCCATCTATCACCACCACATTTCACAGAGTAGTTCAGTCAGTAGAAAGATTAAATAAACAGAGATACCACATACAAACACATTTTTACTATTATAATTCTCTGTTTAATGCAATGCTTTAACTAGGAATACAAATCAGCAGAAGTACATACATATATATTGCATGTAATTTTAGTTGTCTCTTCAAAATGTTTCAAACCCTCATCATCTTATTCCTTCATGGCTTGTTTTGATGGAATACCTTCTTTCTTCATCATGTATAAGAAATGCTGCTGAATAACAGACATTTTTCCTCCAAATGGAACACAACATTACATCCAAATTCCCAGTTAATATAACTTTATCAAACTTTGCTTTCACTGTATGAATGTTGTGTATAATATATGTATATCTATACAGCATATATAAATATATATCTATAAGGTATATATAATCAAGTGGGTCAGCTTTACACAGCTAACCATAAACTTGTGCTTATCTTATTTATATGAGATCAAATGTACGGCATCAATAATTTGACCATTCCCCTACTTGTAAGATTCTCTGTTCCTGGTTTTACCACATGATTTTGGAGATCACATACAGGTAATGCATTCCCTTCTTTCTTGCAGCAGTATTTTCTTTTGAAGAAAAGAATGCAGGTTTTTTTTTGAAATATATATATATAAATGAATAACAGGTTTTTCATATTGTTAAGTTAAAAAAGATCTCAAGAAGAGATGAGGTTCTTCCTCATACATAAAGCTCAAAGCATAATTTGACATTCATTGTAGATATATTTACATTATAAGCTTATCTGGATAGTATTACACATAATGTATTATTTTTTACACAGTCAAGATATGGTGTTGGTCATGTTAAAACACACTATCTAAAGATATTTACAAATTGCTAGTCTCTAATTTACCAACCACCTCAGCTAAGTGGCACCAGAAATAAGGGATAGGATAGAAGGATGTCTGTTGATTGGCAGTCATGGCTCTTCCACCAGTGTTTTTATTACTATTACTGCCACTACTGCCAGGAAGTGCTTCAGGGAAGGGCTGTCTTTGGAGTAGAGGTGGAGAGACAGAGTCTCCAGAGGGGGCAGAAATCCCTATCTCTTCCCTGAAGCCTACATGAGCTGAGGGAAGCAGAAAAGCAATCCAACTGTGACTTGCTTGTCCCTTTGCCAGTAAGAACACACCAACCTTGTCCCCCTGTGCTTTCTCCAGTGCTGTCAGGCGAGTCAGTCCCGATACTAAACACTCAGTGTTTAATATCTTAAATTCTTCAATGAATTCTTCCTTCCAAGGGCACTGTGACACGGGCTGTGATCACACTGCCTCATGTACCACACAGAGCTGTTTCTGCCAGAGTCAGAGCACTTTGGGACATCTCAGAAAATGGTTTCTGTGTGCTTCTTGGCAAGTATGATAAAAAAAAAAAAGAAAAGAAAAAAGGAAAGAAACTAACAGTGGAAAGACAACAAAGAATAGTTACTGAATGGCACTTTTCAGGTAATGCAGAACTTTGGAAGGCAAAAAGACATCAGAATTTATTTTCCTTTATTTGGTTATTACTGGAATGAAATATGTTTAACAAATCTACCCAGGTCTCTGAAATATGAGGCCTGGGAGGACTGATATGCTCCTGTAACCCACAAGCTCCACAGAGTAGCAAAAGAGGCCATTGCAAAAGGAGGGAAGTAAAAATATAGGAGAAATAATTGCATTGGTTGTGGTAGATGTTCAACTCAGCCTTCCTATAATTACATTCTTAGGTTTGGGCTCTCAGTAAATACTCTGCTAGTAAGCTCATGAATGAAAGGGGATTCAAGGGAAGGCAGGGCTGACTTTCTGTTGCACAGAGCAGAAAATTAATCCGTGCATGTGGCAGTGTGATACTCCACAACAAGCACATTCACTCTTTGACATTATCCATCGTTGTGCCTAACACAGAGATAACACAACTGGGGAACAAAAGAACTGATTTGGCTTTGTTTCATCAGAGGGTTTCTTTTACTTCCAGTTTAAAACCATGCAGAAAGGATTTATGGAACTTGCTACTCCACACAGCTCGGGCTTCAGTGGAGGAGGATGTTGCATGCTAGGGAAGGCAGTTTTTGGTTGGGGTCAAAGAGGTTAAATACCAGCATTTTCAGTGTCTGAAAGGCAAGTGAAACTACAAGCCTGTAGCTGTAACACAGGTGACACTTTTTAAACTGAGGAAGGAGGAAAGCTTTTTGGTAAAAGAGGAAAAAAACAGGCAGAGAAGAGAGGTCACAGCAAATTAAAGACCATCTCTAGGGTTCCTTCAAGGCAAGATTCTCTAAAAATTTTAAAAAAGAAAGATTCCTTAAGAGTCTAGAGCATTTTGGGACATACCAGAACTGAAAAAGCAATATTGTATAGAAATCAGAGCCTTGTGTCTGTAGTGAAAGAAAAGCTAATTTCTTTTAAGCTTCTCAATTTCTACCACTTGCATTGTTGTCATCTGCGACTATTAAACTCCAAACCCACTGTCAGCAAACACCCCCCATCACAGGGCCAGAGTTTGTTTACCCGCCCTTTCTTTTGTAAAACTTCAGATTCTTGCCCCTAGATACAACACAATTTGTCAAAAAATAAAGATTTTTATTTTTCGGGGAGGGAGAAAAAACATCAGCATGGCTCTTCTCCACTCCTGCCCCTAAGCTGCATTCATGTCAGGTTTGCAGCAGGTTGGCTGTCAGGATGCTTTACCTTTTCAGTAGTGCTAGGCCACTGCCATGATCAATTTTGGGGCACAGAAGTGGCAAGGAGAGGCACTGTTAGCAGTGAAAAATTCAAAGTGTGCCATCCAAGCACCACAGGAGAAACTGGGAGCTGTGTCCTGAGGCAACACTAACTCATCCATAGGAATGTCTCATTCATAGGAATGAGGAACAGAGATCAAAATCAGTCAAAACTGGGGAAGAGGACAGTGAGTTTGCTAGTAAGTCCCACAGACACATGGACACATTCTAATCCATAAGGAGATAAAATTAAAAAAAAAAAAAAAAGCCAGGAATGTCAANGCCCTCCTGCTCCTATCCCTGAATGGGAGGCCAGGAGCTGCTGGGCCACTTCAAGGGTTTCTTCAGTGGTGTGTGGTGTTTTCACCACAGCCACACTTCTTGAAGGCACCTCTTCTTGTCAATATGTTTTCCTCCACCAGAAGAGTATAAAACAGAGGGCTGATAGATTTAGCACTTGCTTTTGTTCCCTTCATGCTTTGTGAATGCAAAACAACTGATCTCTGGGGTCCACTTGGGCACTCCCATCCCCTTGAGCTTTTGTACAGCAAAAAAAAAAAACCAAAAAAAACAATGAAAGAAAGGAAGAAAAAGCAATCTGACCTATATAGATGTGTTTGTTGTCTTTGGACTGCCTTTCATCCGGAAACATTCAAATACTTTGCTATCATTCAATAGATGCTATGATTCCTAATAAATCAAATGAAAACCTCAAAGAGAAAGAAGACTGACAAGTTTTTCTTAGGATTTTGTTCTCACTGGAAAACAAATTTTAAATATTGACTCAGCTTTCTTTTTTTCCTTTTCCTTTTCCTTTTCTTTTCTCTTTCTTTTTCTTTCTTTCTTTCTTTTTCTTTCTTCCTTTCTCTTTGACCACAGACATCTTTAATAGTCAGAAAAGTTGCCCACTAGACTGATGCATCTCCAAGCTGCTGTTCTCTTCCTGGAGGATGAAGGTAGGGCTGTCCCATGACAACACAAATCACTCCCTGTGGGCTGCGTCTTTCTGGAAATAGTGAAAAACGAAGAAAAGGAGCGGGCAAGAAGTTCTAGTTGCAATTTTTTGTTGTTGGTTATCATTTTTGGGATTCCTTTTTTCTTTTTCTTTTTGTTCTCATGAGTCACCTGCACAGTGCTCTTAATTTCTGTGTGGAACAGAAGTGGCCAGTGCAGTACATGGTGTGGATGTGCTGCTGGGATCCTCTGGCCAAGGTGAAGATGAGGCAGCTCCAGCAGCAGGGCCACCATGGGGACCACAGGGTGCAGGTGACAGCCAGGGAAGCCGAAGTTACCCAGGGAGAGCTGCTCTTCAAGACTGACATCTAGATCCTGCAGGACTATCACTCAGAAGGGAAGTGAAACCTGGTGAGCATGGTTTGGGACACAAAGGAAAGACATGAAAGCTCAAAGGATACTCAAAAACAAATTATTTTGCGGTTCGGGATGATTAGCACATTTTTGTCTTATTGAGCCACAACCAGCTGAAGACCCAAGAGGTTCCCAATATCTGAGGACACATTCTGCCTCTTCTCTGCCTTCAGGAGGGGCCAGACAGTGCAATAAGTGTTGGCTTTGCACCTCCCAGCAGCTGGCAATGCACACTAGGGCGATAATATTCCATGCAATATCTTGAATATTAGTTGGTTATTTTTCATATATATAAACCATGTAGGGTTGTGTGTTTGCATGCCTGTGGATCCATACATAGGTGCACTATGTAATCTAGTTTTACACTGTTTAATTGTCTGCAAATGTAAATGCACCATAAGCTGTTACAGGGTGGAAACACAGAGGACTGTGTGTCCTGCAAGCCTTTTAAATGTACTATAACACAAATAAAAACACCTTGTCTTTTAAGTTCAAAAGTGAGGGTGATGCTAGGGAAAAGTGCTAGAAAACTTAAAAATTATGTTTTTCTTTTGCTTGTTTTTTTTTTCATGAATACTGGCCCCAAAATACTTTTCTTCCTGTGGTATTTTGAGTGTCATCATATCACATGATGAAGGAGCGTAATTGCAATCTGTCACAGTTCTTAACCTGTAGGAATTTCCTTAGCTGTTGGATTAATCCATTATGAACAAGTGATAGCTTCAAATATGAGAATAAGGGATTTGCACACCTGCCAGAAAACTAGAGTTAAAAGATTAAGTATGGCTATACAAACCATTATTTCCCAATTTGAGTACCTGTACTATTGATACCCACAACACTTCCTGAAGGAAAGAAGCAGGTGTGGTTTTTTTATGAAACTTCTCTAAAGAAGTCAGATTTAAAAATTGAACACATTTTATTTTATTTTGTATCGAGATTTTATCTGGATTTTTTTAACATGTAAGAAAATGAACAACCTAGGAATGTGTAAGTCCTTCCTTTGACCTGTCAAGATAAACCTAGTGAATGAAGTTTTAAAGGGCAAGCAGTGCTCATTTTGGCAAGCTTTGTCATTTAGTTATTCTTCCTTACAAGCAGGAAGATGAAAACAGTGATAGTAGATATGACTCAAGGCAAGTGAGGGTTTCAAAATTAGATCCCTGGCTGTATAAAGACAGTTATATTAGGATGAAATCACAAGGGGTATAAATTCAATGACTTCATATTAAGACATGTTAATTCGGAATTTAACGTGGCCTTAATTTACTGCAGTTTAATCCTCCTCATTTTCACTTTCTGCTGAGAACTTGTACTGCAAAACATGAAAATTGTCATTTTCACAGTGCTTTGACACTGTATTCCATTAAGCTTGTCAAATGTAAAACTTTTGCAAGATTAATTTCTCTGTAATCTCAGAGGATGCTATTTTGAGGTGCATTTTGGAATACTCTGAAGTTGTAGCATGAAATAACAGAATGAATTGGTGTCATGTTTGGTAGATGGCTTTCACTCCAGAAAAGAGACCCTCAGGACATGGGCTATGCTCCTTTTGGGTAAAAAAACATATAAATGTACCTTTGTTAGGGCCGGGAAGTTAGAGGTACTAAGAAGGAGGTAAATAAAATATGCTTAACTCACAGAAAATCTCTGTTTTCAGTAATCTGATACCCTTTGACCTGTCCACATAATGTTTAGTTTTGCTACAGTAAATATCAAATATTGGAATACTAAATTCTTTGTGAAGCAGAAATAATCTAAATTTCACCTAGTGTAGAGTAGGTAAAAAAAAAACTTTGAACTTAACCCTTGCCAGACTCCCATCAAGAATATTTTAATACCTGTTTTTATATAATCAGTTTTCCCCTCTGCATTTTTATTAGTGTTACCCCTTGGCTTACAGTCAAAATATGGCTCTCATGTAGTACAAGGCAACGTGACCAATATCTTTTCCAGAAAGCAAACATCTTTTGCAGGATTCACCCAGAAATGACCTCAGTTTCACACTAAGGGCTTGATCCAGGAGGCTATGTCAGTCTATCTTATTCTTTTCCTCAATAAATTAATCATAGAATCATCTTTTCAGAGGTCAAAAGCATGGTCATATAATATTAATTATTAATTCTGTGAAGCCTCAACATACCTCTTCATCTGTACATCCAACTTTAAATGGATGTAGCCTTTCATTTTTCTAGTAATAATCTTGTTTCTATTCTTCAGCAGAGATCCTTTGTTTGGCCACCATGGTGGCTGACTGGATGAGACCTTTAAATTTACAGCTTCTTTTGATATTCAGTCTGCCCTGGACAAGTAAAGTACAGAAAGGAAGAAAAGGCTGATGAAGGTAAAAGACAAATCCACAGGTTGATGTTATGTGACGAACAAAGTGAACAAAATAGTCCCAAAAGCTTTGATGTACATGGATGCTGAAGAAGTCTTGGCATGTAGCAATCTGGACGAGACCAAGTCTTTTCACTTTGATCTTGACATGAAGAAGTATTCACAGAACAAAAGCCCCTGGGATGGGGCAAGCAGCAGACTTGGAACGATATACAATGATTACATATTGTACATAAGAACACTTTCAGAACCGATGTGGAAATGGTGGTGTTACAAGCAACATAAAAAACTTCCATCATGATTTACCTAACATTAAGCTTCTTACATGACAGTGGCAAAACAGCTTTAGACAACTTTGAACTTCAGAAAATTTCTGCCATGACTGATTTGGATTATGCAATGATCTTCCAAATTCCTATGCCTCTTCCACACAGTTATTATGAAAATTTGCGTGTTTTTTTTTACCTAGATGAAGATGTAATCAACACACACAGGAAGAAAACAAGGAAAAGAGAATGAAAGAACAAGTATTTTACACAGAATGACCAAAAATCATAGACTTTAAAGCCCTTCTGCAGAATATTCTCAGAAAGTAAGGAACTGTGCCTCCAGTCCACATACTTGAATAATTTCTCAAACATCCCTGTGTCCTAAAGATTTATTTTCATTTATTAAAAAATGTTTTAAAGGGTAGTCCTCAGGGGTACAGCTGATGCCCCTAATCAGTTATTTCCACTAACATCCTGGATTGCACATTCCATAGAAGAGCATAAAGTGCTGTAGCATCAAGGGTTTTTTGAATTTAATTTGGAACTTCTCCACCCTTTCCATAATTGTTTCCATTATTATTTTTACCTTGTAGCTCCTATATTCTTGTATTGACACATAAGAAGGTCCTTAAAGGTCTTCTTGAAGGTGGCATTGCAGAGCGCGTAGCAGGCAGGGTTAACGGTGCTGTTGATGTAACAGAGCCAGTAACCAAGGGTCCATACGGTGCCAGGGATGCAGGATGTGCAGAAGCTGTTGATAAGCACCATCACATTGTATGGGGTCCAGGTGATGATGAAGGCCAGGAGGATGGCCAAAATCGTCCTTGTCACCTTTTTCTCCCTAGAAGGGGGTGGTTTCTTTTTGGCTGGCTGCTTTGTCATCTTGACGATTTTCCGAGCTACACTGTTCTGCTTCTCCTCCCTGTTTGTGCCTATGATCTCCACGGTAGTGTTGGTAGGGGCACAGCAGTCCCCCTTTTGGGACTTGGTGACTATCCTGATGCATGTCAGCTTGGAGTTCTCTGCTTTGACATGGTCTCGGGAGGCAGAAGCCTGTCTGGCATCTTTGGTAGCTTCATCCTCTTTCAAGTTGGAAGCGACAACACTGATGGAGGTGGAGTCGTTGGAGCTCTCCTTCTCCCCTTGAACACAGTTATTGGTCACAGTCTCTTCACTGGTTTTTCCATTCTGAATTTTGCTGTCCTCCAACCCATCCCCGCTGGTCGGGATGTTGTTATTGTTTGGTTTCACTATTTTACCTTGAACAAGGCTGGGGGAAACTGTTTCTTGGTTTTGGGTGGCTTCCTTTTTTCCCTTCTTTATCCGACTCTTACTGGCTCGAGAGATTTGCCAGTAAAGGACAGTCATGATGATAACAGGCAAATAGAAGGCTGCAATGGCAGTGCCAAAAGTGACAGCAGGGTTGGAAAAAAACTGGATGTAGCAATCCCCATCTGGGACAGTCCTTCCTCCCACAATGAATTGCCAGAAGAGAATTGCAGGGGCCCAGAGGATGAAGGACAGCACCCAGGCAGCTGCGATCATCATGCCGGCCATCTTTGTGGTCCTCTTCACGGGATACGTCAGGGGCTTGGTGACACAAAAGTACCTGTCAAAGCTAATAATGAGCAGGTTCATCACAGAGGCGTTGCTGACCACGTAGTCAAGAGCCAGCCAGAGGTCACATACCACGGGCCCCAAGGGCCAGTAGCCTATCACAGTGTAGAGGGTGTACAGGTTCATGGAAAAGATGCCGATGATCAAGTCAGCGCAGGCCAGGCTGAAGAGGAAATAATTGTTGACAGTCTGGAGGTGCCTGTTGACTTTGATTGACACCATGACCAGGATGTTCCCAATTATGGTGACTAGGCTGAGAGACCCTGCCACCAGGACAATGAACACCACCTCAACAGTTTTATAGCGGCTCTCCAAGGCCATCACATTTTCAGAGGAAGAGTTTATGTACGTTGAGTTATTCATTTTGCTTCTGATAACAAGATACACAGTTACAACTTAAGCCTGCAGAGGAAAAAAAAACAGATACTGTCAGGAAGTTAGTCCCTTTGCCTTTAAGAATGGATCCCCAAAAAACAGCAGATGTTTAAAGCTAGAAGACATATTCAGGAAAAAACAGTCAGCTTTGGCTAAAGGAAACACCTTACAGGTGTTCAGTTTAGGAATAACAGAACAATATATTAGCTCTAAATATGTGAGAAAGGCACACATTTGGACCCAAAACTACATTTTTAGGTTCTCAGATGCATTTTTCTCTTTTTTGTTATTTTTAAAAACTAATATTGACTTGAATATTTTGGAACCGAACCGGCATATTATTTTCTTTCTTGCTAACAAAATAGTTCACTTTGCTCATTTAAAACCCTATTCCAAATAAAAAGTCTGGACTGGAAGGTGCAACATTCTTATAACCCAAAGTGAAGCTGTGATCTACTGAGTGGCAGATCACGGGAAGCAGATCTCTGTTTCTGTCTTTCTTTCATTTTCCACCTGGGCATGCTTCTGTGAGGTTTATGGAATGGGTTTTTATATCTCCCCTCAGTTTTCTTACCCTGCAGTTCCTTTTTTAGGCAACACATACAAAGATTTTGGCACTTCATCAAGCTAATTAGTCTGTCAATAAACAAAAGAGGGTGGGTCTGTTGAAATTAACAGAGTTCATAAACTTACCTCAGTTGATCATTTGGCTATCTAGTTAGATGCATACATACTTTATATCTATTTTTTTTTCAATTTCAGTAGGATTAAAGTTATTTTTTACTTACTTTTGAGTATTTGTACCTGGATAAGGCATTGTTGTTTGTTCAGGGTTTTTTTAAAACATGATATTATCTTTTGATGCTTGCTTGATTGCACTTTTCCCATTATTTTTCAAATCACAATATTTTTAATCTGCACCACATAAAGCTACAACAAGAGGTCTGAAATGGATAGCAGGGTAATGCTAAATAAAGAAACAGATAAAAATCACTTCTGTTTACACATAACAATTATTTTTCTGCTCCTTATACCCTACTGGCAGTGTTCAATAAATAGTAATTAAAGTGCTAGAGATACACATTTGATAGAAGACTAAGAAAACAGTTCATGCTTTTCCCTTCAGGATATATTCTATCCTTTTGTGCATCCTCTGGAAGTCAATAGAATGCACCGGAATTGTACAGCATCTGAGTTGTCATTATTTTTGAGCTGTGCTCAAGGGATTATTGAAGCATGAAGGCCAGATGTGACAGGGAAGTTAGGGTTTTTTTCCTAGTTACAATATTCTGCTCTTTTTCCCCCCACACATAAGGCATCACTTCTTTAAGAAAGAGCCTCTAAACATGGTGGTGCAATCAAAGGAAGACAAAAAAATAATCTATTTGCAAAATAATTTGCTATTGCTCCTCTATATACCAGGGATTAGAAAATTCTCCTCTGGTCCCTCTGACTAACCTGCTGATGCACAGCCATATGCAGTCCACGTCACTTCAAAGGAGTAGTGCCTTTTTACTGTCATTTCAGAACTGTGCTTTTTTTTCCCCTTTTTTTTTTCCAGATGCAAATGAAAGAAGATGATGCAAAATGTCAGCACAGCAGGAAAATCCCTTCTGAACTCCCGGAAAAATAAGCAAGCCCATCTCCGTGGAAAAGTCAAAATGATAAACCAGGGTAAAAGGTTTTCTGTCTGAGGAAACTTTGTAATCTTGAAATTTATACTTTGAGAAATACAACTGGCAGAGAGTGGGGCTCATGCATTTGCCTTTGCTGTCAAAGACAGCTAATATTCTTTTGCCAATTCTATGTTGAAGTGAATTCATGAATAAATAGAGGAACATAAGGCTCGACAGACATTTATTTTTTTCTGTCTATTTACAGGTACATCACTAAAATCCTTGGGATCAGGTTCAAGATAACAAAATGAGGAAGAGGAATGCTTTAGTTAAGTGTGTCCTTTGTACAGTAAGAATAGGCTGAATGGAATGTAACAGAATTTCTACTCTGTGCAAAATCATCGACGGGACACCCTTAATATATAGGACTGTCATTTCAGCAATTCCCAGTCTATTTTTCTCCCCAAGCTTCACAGCTGAGCACTGGTTTTCCAGTTAGATGTGTAAGATATCAATTTTTTGGGCAAGCTAAGAATTTCTCCCAAGCAGAGTTGTTTATGAATATTCTTAACAGAATGCATTTTTCATGAAGAGGCAAAATCACACATAGAGAAGTATTGACTAAAAAAAATAATCAGCTGAAGAAGGTACATGACCTAGTGCTCTGCAGCTACCTCTGGTGACAGAAAGTGAGTGGGGGAGCACAATGGAAATGAGTGAGAGTGGATCAGAGATGAAAAAATTATGTTTTGTTATAAGGAAACATGTGTTTCCCTATAATATATTTTTAAAAAACTGTTCAGAAGTTCTGCTTTCATTTCACTGAAGAACAAAATTAATTTTAAAAACTTGAAACTTGTGAAAGCAAATTACCATCTCCCAGCTGACTTTATTCCCGAGTCTTTTAAGGTGAAATTTAAACCCGCTTTCACTGGAAATGTTGGTAATTCAGTAACAATTCCCCTGATTTTATGGGAATCTATGAGATGCAAGGAGATGGATGAAATCTAAAAGCTAATATTACTTGCTAGGAATAGGATTTCATTGTGTTAATATGAATGGAAGAAAAGCAAAGGAGTCTCCCTGTTTTTGCACAAAACTTTCCAGCCCTTAAGAAGACTGGTAGCTCTGACTGGAAATTACAAAAGCAGTTCCAGCTTTTTGAGGTACAGGGAAACATCTGCTGTTGCCAGCTCCAGTAAAAACTTCCCTTTGTAAAGCTCCAGTAAAAACTTGCCTGCATCAGTGTGATTGTAAAGTGAAGCATATTTTGCTGTGTATGTTGATGAGAGGGTGTAGGGCTGGAGAGGCAAATCTGATTTCCACTGACATACATTGTCACTGCTCAGAGAACTGAAATTACACACACAGGGGCAGGGGTGTGCATGTCCCCAAGAGTCCCTGCCATCCTCTGGGTTCCTTCCTGTTGGCTCCAGTAGGGTTGGAATCTGGTGCACAGAGAGGGTTCTGTTTCTCATCGTGGCTGCTTGCTGCCTCGCTACAGGACTGCCTGTGGACTACTTTTGTTTTTGTCTTGCCACAGAGCCCATCTCTCCTGCTGGAGAGGCAGTTGTTATGGGAGCAGATGTTATTCATCAGGCAAAGCTACAGGGCAGAGGCATTTTAAGGTAATATGACCTCCTGTGTGAGAAATACCAGATCTTATTCTTGAACAGAGGTCTCCTCTGCAAGCCCATGGGTGTTTGTGTGAGTTGCACAGTATGGCACTGACTCCCATGGGCTACCATAATTTATCCTTCTATACTAAGTGCATTCTTGCTAAACAGAGAATACCCAGAAAAGGCAAGGAATGTCTCTTGTGACCTGAAAAGCAACCAAGATAATTTTCTGAAATATATTTCAAAATACATATGACTCTTTGGAGTGGAAACACCATAATCACTGCATGGAAAATGTCCAAAGCCAATAAATCCCCTTATAAAATAATTCATTGTTTGATATGTACTTGGGAAACATTCCTAGTGCAGTAGTTCCTCCCTCTAAAGAACTCACAGTACTGAAAATCATTCCCTTCTATTGAATGGACAACAGTTTAGGGCAGAGCTGGAGCATACTTAAGCATTGCATCCTGCTGAGTTGTGCTTTCCACTTACCCTGACAGGAACACATCCATTTGGTGCCGACAAATCTTGTAGAAAACATTGCAATTTTAAATTTAAAATATATCTCCAACATCTGCCACAAAGCAGACTACAGAATTGTTTGGTATATTGAAAAAAATGGCTGATAATCACGCCTGCCAAAGTTTGTTAGACAAACTCTTCTTCTGTATTGTGCATATTGGCAGGTTAAATTTGGTAAGGATTTAATGTCTTCTTTGAATTCTCTGAAACCATATAAAGGTCAAGACATGAAAGAGGCAACAAATGATCAGCACCTGAAAGTTATGTTTGTGATTTAAACAGGATTACACAAGAATGTATGTGCATTGCCATTCTGAGGGCACATCTAAGCATTTAAGTCTCAGGCAGAAGGAAATACACTGTAACTTTCTTTTTTTGATCTAGCTCCTCTTCAGTCCAAACCTATGTAAAATAGATTTGAAGTTTGCTGTGGTAATAATGGAATGTTATTTTTCTGAAATGATTTTTATCCTGAGCTGAACTGATTTTGATTCTAAATTTCTTCCTGGTACCATTTTAAACTCACAGTGTGAAAACAAAAAGAGAGAAACAAAATCCCTTAATCTGTGAAAAATATCCTAGGTCTGTTAGCCAGAATTTATTGCAGACTTTAAGACAGAATATATATATACATATATATGTATATATATACTGGACTTTTGATAAAAACACATTTCATAAAATACCCAAACACCTGAAAACTAAAATCTTCACCACATGGATTATCTTCTGCAATCCTTTTGAAACTAGAAACATTTTTGCTAAGTGTTACTGTCTTGGTGTGGTCTGGTTTTTTTTTAATTTTATTTTCATGCACTTTTGTTGGTCTGAATCAACACATGTCCTACAAAAAAGATATTGTGTGGGCCTGCTTGGATCAACTTTTCCTCATCTAATTGTGAAGGATACCTAAGGGCAAAATTAAAAATTCCTGCACAGATCTTGAAACAACAAGTAGATCAGAGTCAGAACACATTTAAAAAAAGAAAACCAACAGTGTCCCACAAACAACAATTGAAACAAGGCAGAAATGAAAATATTCCCCTAAAAGCAGCAGGGGACTGTACCTGAGTAGGTGTCAATGCAGGCACCAAAACTGCTGCCTCAGGGCACATTAGTGTCTGAGAATTTGTAAAGCTTTTAACTACGTCTTGCACCCTGCTGCTCTTACAGTCTAAAACTGTATAGAAGGAAATATAGGAAAAAACTATATAGAAATAAATATAGTCATGAATGTATAAATAGTGTCATGAGCCCAACTTGTTGGTATTAAATATCACACAAGAAGAAGTATAGACAGCATAGTAAAAAAACAAACAAACAAACAATAATTCCTCTAGTTTCAGGAAATAAGTAAAAATAAAAACGGTAGTTTTTCCTCAAAGATCTGGATAACAAAGTATTTCTAATATATTGGTATTGTTATTATTATTACTATTATGATAGTCACCCATTGGCACATGAAATACTACCTTTCTGTAATTACCTATACTGATAGGTTTGGCTGCAGATGTTTTTGTTTTTCAGGACCTGTGTAATCAATTGAGAATTTGTATTCTGTCTTTAGGCAGCTGATACCATTACAAGCTAAACTCTGCATCCCTACTGCGTTGGGCAAACCTGAAAAATATGCTTAATGCACATAGTTCAATTTAACTGGTTTTGATCCATAAAAAGGGATTTTTACCTCCTGGAATAGAGAAGATACTTTAATAATAATGTGACAATGTGAGTACATGCCTCCTTATTCTTGCTATGATTATAATAAAAAACCTTGGTCCAAAACTAGTGAGAATATAACCAATTCTCTTGGTGAAGTTATGGAAGGTTTTCCTCTCTGTTCTTGTGGAACCATGAGATTTATCCATATGATAAAAGTGACTGAATACAATGGTCTATGTCATTCCTACTGAGTCCCACCTGCAATCCCGTGCACCTCAGCTTGTTAGAGGTGCTTACACAGTAGAGGGAGTTTTCAGAATGACAATTGTAAAGCAGAGAGCATTTTTTATGTTTTGTTATGTTTGTTTTTTTTTGGTTTTTTTTTTTTTTCAGGTAATCTGTGAAATATGTCTATTTGCTAAGATCAAAATAAATTTATAATCCAGAAAAAAGAAAAATTTAGTCTTTGGAGTATGAAAGGCAAAATGGAAGCATCCCACAGCTTTCCTCTAGAGGGCTGAGTTAAATGGATAGGATCTCCATCTAGAGGCACAGATAAGCAGCTGCCACATAAAACAGTCATTTCCAGCAGTAGGATGGCTTAAAGATATTTAAAAGAAATTTAACTCTCAGGCAGAGGAGACCCACATTTTATTGCAATTTAAATTTTAGTATAATTAATGAGCAGAGATATAATTTGATGAAAACCTGAAGCCATTACTGTTAAATATTCCTGGAGCAAGCAGTCTGGATGAAGAGGTATATGACCTGGGATGAGCTCTATCAGTAAGGGCATGGTTCTAATAACACCACAGTTGTGGTTTTGATCCCTGGATCGGCCATTCACTGAAGAGCTGGACTTGGTGGTCCTTGTGGGTCCTTCTAAATCAGAATATTCTGGGATCAAGTTAGACTGGGGCAGCCACTGCACAGAAACATGTGCTAAGGCCTGAATTTATTCACTGCAACCAGCATTATTTAGTCATCAATTTGGGCATGACCCAACTCAAAGTGTTTCACAGAAGGCTATAAATGGGTTGGAAGAGTGGATGATGTCATCAAAAGGTAAAATCTAGGGACTATCTCATACCACATGCACATTTCATCAGTGCACTTATACTGACTTCTGCTGGCAGAGGTTATAGGAGAGCTAAAACATCAAAGTGACAGATTTCAGTAAGTGACTTCTCCTGTCCACCTTGTGCTGAACCACTGCTGTTGGAAGTTGACTGAAGCTCCTCACATCCATCAACCAAACAAGTTTTTTCTGACTATAACTATCTTAGCACTTTAGTTAAAATAGTCATGCTAGAACTCAGACTAAAAATTATATCTATCCTCAGCCATGAGAAAGGTTGCCTCAGAAGAAGTGTTATTTAAGTTTCTGTTCAGATTGAATTGAAGATCATTAGGTTCAAGCATATATCTTCTGAAGGAAGAGTGTTGTGAGAGTTAAGTAGTCTCTCTGCAGCCCTGCACAGATTGTAGGCACAGTACCTCATTATCCTCAGTTCACCTATCACACCTGTGCTGTTAAATACAAAAACTTTATGAGAGCTACTCAAAGTCCCTGAGTGACAAGTGGTGAAGCTGGTGAAAGAGGAGAGGGATCAGAAGGTTGATTGAAACCAACTTAAAGTACAAGCAGACCTAAAAAAGTCCCTCTCAAATTAAACCAACAACCAACCAACCAACACCCCTCGACAAAAAAAAAAAAAAAACAACCGAAAAAAACCCCCCAAANAACCAAAACCCAAAAAAAACCAAACCAAAAAAAAAAAAAACCCAAACCCCAGTCTTTTTAGTCCTTCCTGGCTTTTTTTTTTTTTTTTTTTTTTTTTTTTTCAAGAGCCTCTAGAAATATTGGTCATGAAAAAAACCCAGAGAACTGCAGTACAGTACAGGGAGGATCTCCCAAGGAACCATGGATTAACCTCCTCAACCTGCCAGTGAGTCCAGAAAAGATTCACTGTGATATTTCAGTGAATATCTGCAAATCCCTCCAAGAAAAAAGAAGTCCTTTTGGGATCATGAATAAACTCATGGAGACTCTCACTCTGTTCTTCAGACAGAGCCAGAGTAGGGCTTCTGACAGGAATATTAACATATGAGAGCCCAAAGGGACTCTTACTGAAGCTAAAGAAAATCTTTCCTTTTCCCTGGGTTGTAAATGGTGTAAGTACCTGGCTTTTGCATGGGATTTTCTTATTCACTCACTAAGATCTATCAGATAATCCTCAAATCTGCTTTGGAAAGTACCTTATTTTTTTACTCAGCAAATGCTTTTAAAATGCTTTTAAACACCGTCATGGTCAGTCTTAGGTGAAATTCTCAAAAGCTTTAAAATCTAGTCTATTCTTCTGTGTCCATAAATTCTGGGGATTTTTACACATTTTCCATCTTACTTAATAGCTTACCTGAGATGTAGATTAGAAGCACAGGAAAGAATGGTGACTCAAATATAACAGGGAATGGCTCAAATTCTTTGCAAGTATTTAAGCATATATTGAACAGAAGTTCAAACTTGTTTCTGAGATGGCAGATAATTTTTTTAATGCCTGTATTACTGTAGACTGCATTTGAAGCAGTGATAGTGAAATACTGAAGGAACTTACTTAGGTTCTTACCTTACCAGAAAGCAGTGATATCTAAATTTCTAAACCAGAATCTGTTTCCAAGATCATTCTACAGTCTGAGAAAATTTTGTGAAAGATGGAAAGAGAGGCAATTCCTAACAAAATACTTATAAAAACATTTTAAAATCTCAAATGAAGTGCATGCTACATCTTATTAGAAATATGTTGACCACAACCATGATTGTTTACTGTGGGTCTGCACGATCATCTCCCCTTTTGTGAACAGAGAACCTCAAAGATAATAAAGTCCTTGACAAAGAAAGGAGATATTTATTTCGCAGTTTTTCACAGCTATTGCATTAGGATAACTTCCCTAAGTCTCTGACTGTGCTATGCTTCACTATATGACTGCTACCAACTTTAATTACATAGACTATAGCTACAGACTAATCATGTTTTGACTCCATTACAAGTTTAACAAATCTGTTTCTAAATCTGTCTCTGATGCATGGGTCCAGATATTGCTCCTAACATGCTGCAGCTGCTCTTAGCAAGGTAAAATACCTTAGCTTTGCATCAATTCATCATGCCTGTAAGAGAAGCCTCTGTTAAAAAATAATGTAATGTTTAACAAGCTTAACTTAATAACAGGAAACTGAGGGACTTGTCTCTGACCATGTACCTTCTGTAAAAATTATATTCATCATCACTGGGCCAGGTAGACTAAAATTCATAAGCAAATACTCTCAAGCTCTCTGCACATTTTGGTTTCTAGAGTGACATTGTAAAGTCTATTCGCATCAGACTTTGACCACTGCTGAATATTGACCAAAATAAAATAATGGGAACATTTGAAATATAGGGTTTAAGAAAGGATAAATTGGATTATTTGAAGCCAAAAAAATTAAAATCCTGAGGTGTTGCAGGCACAGGGCCTGCAAGGCCTCCCTGGCGGTCAGCAGCCTGAGATAGGAAATGCTTTGTCATCATGGCTGAACAGAGAGGCCCCTGTTCTGCCTCCAGACCCTCGCTTATCTCTCTGTAAGCCTATGGGTCATATTCGCCTCGACCCTTACCATTGAACAATTTCCAAAACCCCAAAACCCTTTAAAAACCCCTACTTCTGTCCAGTCTGGCAGAAGAGCTGTCACCGATCCCCTTCACAGAAGAAACCAATAAAGGACATCTCTGTGGAACTTCACACAGCCTTCTCCTCTCTCTCCCTGCGCCTGCCTGCAGCACTCAGCAAGCTACGGGCTGAAATCACCAATGAGCTGATAATCACCGAGAGCTGATATCACTGGAGCTTGCTAAGGTAGCCTGGGCTGGGAGCTGCTTGGGAACTGGGACAGGCAGTGCTGAACAGGACTGCGCTATCCAGGCCCGTGGCAGCCCGCCGGGGATAGCCCAGGCCCGGCGAAAGGCTGCAATACTGAGGGGCATTTACTGGCGCAGGATGGAGAAGGGCAGGCTATTACTCTCTGCACAGATCTGCAAACTTCACAAACTCACTTTGTTACTTTGGCAATGAAGTCTGTGTGATACAAAATTTCCACAGAGTGATGTTGATGAATATGTTCGATGTCCCTTGCACATTCTGTTCCATGTCAAAGATGAGTTTTTAATTAAAAGCGAGAAAGAGGTTGATTTTGAAATTCAGAAACCATGAGATTGTATTTTACCACATGGGAACCTCTTTTACATTGTGGCAGAAGCACCATGTCAGCTTCAGCACAACTGTTGGTATAATGACTTGCTGATGAAGTCAGTTCCTTTCCCATTTGTGGTGTTGAGGATCTCAAACTCTTTTTATTACAGTCCTGAAATTCCGCAGTTATGCTGTGCATTACTCTCTGCCCTTCTTTGGCAGACTTATCTGCTACTGTCTGCAAGTTTCCTGGTTCTGCTTCTACATCTCAGACCACTTTCCACAGCACATATGTCTAAGGAAAAATAGACTACTGACTAATATATTTCATTTTCTGAGGTCTCACTTTACCCTATTCTCCTGCAGTGGTCTACTTCTCTGAACCTAAATCCATCTTTACCTAACAACTCTTTAAATTGGGATTTCATGGTAAAGCAAACTTATGTGAAGTGAAATTAAATCTAGATAGGAATATTATCTAACAGGGTACCTAGGGAACAATTTCCTCCATCAATCTGCTGTGTCCCTGAAGTGTCATGTTGGAAATTAAATCCCTCCCACTGTGCCATGCAACAGCAGCAGAATCACTCAGCAGTGTTTGCTGCATTGCAATGTGCCTCCACACTGCACAAACCTATTTGAAGAGCACAAGAACATACCTAGAGAAAGGCATACAAGGATGTATGGGGCAAGGGAAAATAATAAATGGGGTGAATGTGAGAGAGAAAAATGGGAACAAGACTGAGGCATGAATAATAAAGAAGTTGATTAGAAGAAAGCAAGAAATGGTGACTACAAGAGAAACAGTTCCGCAAGAGCACTCACATGAGCTCTTCAAATTGTCATCCCTTAATGCCTGTTTTCATTTGAAATTCCCCACTGACCCTGGTTTCAGTACCTGTCTGTATTATCCTATGACAGTCTACAGAGACATAGGGTAACATTTCTTCAAGCCTTGCACTTTGAACAGTATTGTGGAAACACTGAAACGACTTCAAGTTCTGAAATCTCACCTCAACTGTCTTTCAAACTTTTAAGTTCTCAAATCCACTGCCATTCACTGAGACTTGGCCTATCTTCTCTGAAGAGGATAGAAATTATTTTTTCAAAAAGTTATAGTCTTCTTTCATAATCAGAAATTCTAGTGTATTTAGTATGCTCAATTATTTCCTCATAAGCTGGTCACACCAACACAGTCATTGCCAAGAGTGGAAGTGAGATAACCCAGGTGGGAAGGTGGGATGAAGATGGGAGGTGATTTTCCCCTGCTGAAATCTGTGGCTCTCTGCAGCTCTGGGAGTCTGAGCCTGCAGAAAGTCTCAGTGAGACCACACTGATTTGCAGATGTCGTGTTCCCCAGCTGTACATGCCTTGTGACACTCTTTGAGAGATCTGCGGCTCAAAGGCGTATTTCACAGCTCCTTGCTCTCAGTCACTCACGCTATAAGCCTGTGACTTCAAAGGGACAGCTGAAAGGAAATGTTTGCAGGGAAAATAGGGAAAAAGGAAAAAAAAAAATATTGTCCGCTTGTCCCTTTTTTTCTGTTCATGATATAACAGGCTTAAGATGTTTTGGTATAACGGCTTCTCAGTGGGTGATTTTTCCCTTCTTACTTTACAAAATCACAAAAAAACCCTGGCAGTGAGGAAGAAAACAGCTGTGTGATGCTTTCATCTTAGAGCGGGCTTGTCAAAGAGCAGGCAAATGACTTTCTGTTCTCTAAGCAGGCTCCTTGGGTCAAGCTGGACTGATGTCCAATACAGTGACCCTCAGTTTTCCACTTTAGGCCTTTCAGCAGGAGCACATGATAAAGCTCTACTGCTCCCTGCTGCAGACCCAGTCACAGGGTAAACAGAAAAATCTCTGAGGGCTGGTGGTGCCCTTTCAGGCTGTAGGCAAATCATTATCATGACATTTTCTCATTTCTTAGTGTAAATGAGGTTCAGTTCTAAATTCAATACTTTTTAAGGCTTTAAACATGTTATCTACAACATCAGTGTCTTCCACGTATCTATCCTGAATGTCTTTCATGAAATTTCTAAAGCATTTTTTTGGTTTGGGTTTGGTTTTTGGTTTTTTAGTATGTATAAAATATATTAAAGTAGAATTCAATTTTTTTCAGTTTTAGTTAGTTTGGATCTGTTTGTTGCTCTGTTCTTGATTAGTTGTGATATGCAATGCAATCCCCTTGAACATTTGATGCACTGAACAACACCAAATAATTAAAATACAGACACTCTTATTTGTAGAAAGACATAGTGGAGGGATTTACAGTCAGGTTAATGTTTAACCTCTTAATCTTTCTAATGTTATGGTCGGAAAATGCCCTTTAAATTTAATTATCTGCTTCTGTACATTTACTACTTTGCAAATGAGCATTTAAAAATGTAATTTTTCTTTACAGAGATCTTTCATAGTGTTGTGTTGACTCATAATGATTTTGATCATCCTAAACAAATGCTATCCAACCCACCCTGCTACTGACATAGGCATTTATTCTCTTCCTAACTGTGTAAGGTTTGTAGAGCTCAGACCTTGTAATTTAAGGGATGGTGCACTTTCTCCTTAACCCCACCAAAAGCATTTCAATGATAGAAGATTTGCATTGCATCACCTTTGCAAAGAGGATCAAGCATCCAAAAGATGGCATTCACAAATAATTTAATTATATCTGGTAAGAAGAAAAATGTCTTTTCTATCTATTCCTGCTGGATCTTGTGATTTACTAAATTCATACCCCATAGCTCTGCAAAATCTGTTTATAACTGAACATAAGAACACAGTTCATAGCTATTTTCAAATACAGGTATGGCAGAGAGATTAAGAGAGCTGAACTCTTACACTTTTTCTGGAAGAATCCCTTCTTGCTACCTTGTGATCTTCAAGGGGGTTAGGGGGTTAGTTTCCCTACATCAGGTAGTGAGAATCTGATGCAATTTGTCTTGTGCTAGGCAGAGTCAATATGACTTCAGCTCCCACGTAAATACACATGGACTTCAAACGCAAACAGAATTTTTTGTTTTAGGCATTCTAGCAAATTTGTCATGACCCTGCAGCACGTGACTTATGATTCTTCCTGTCCTTTCAATACTGGGAAACAGGAAAATATTTGAGAGCAAGTAAATGGTGATGCAGCTTGTTCTGGTATCTGGCTGAGAATAAAGATTATGTAGTAAAAAGAGGAAAAAATTATACATTTCCTAGCTTCTCTTTCTAAATATTGTGATGCACCTTGTATTTCTGTGGTCAGAAAGTGGTTTATTCTACCTGTATTTGTTAGGGTCAGGATAAAAATACAGCTTATCTAGTGAATTTGGATAAGTGAGCTAGAAGTTTTGGTTTTGCAAGGCTCTATGTAGGAAGTGACAAAAGACATTTGAGATTTTTCTCTGTCTAAAAAGAAAGTTCATGAAGTTGTTTTGAGACTTATAGCAAACTGACAAAGGTAATACTGTCAATGATGGGGAGTGCCAAGTAGTTTAGTGCTTCACCTTAGATATTATTTTTTCCTTTTGTCCTCCTATTTTTATTTGGGAAGCTGTTATATCACCAAGAGTGACTGCAACTACTCCAGTAAACAAAGAAGTTTGTTAGAGGTAATCACAATTCAAATAATCATTTTTCCTGCTTCCTTAAAATGGGTCTGTTCTGCAACAGATAGGAAATCAAAAGCTCATAATGCCTTCAAAGCATAATCTCTCTTTCTCCATGTGTGTATGTATAGAATACATATTTATGCTCTGTTGTAATTTTATTATTCCCTATCTTTTTCATTCTTTCCTAATGTATTTCTCAATATGCTTGATCTGCACTGCATTTTTTCCTCTTTATCTGTTTTTTTTTTTTGTCATCATGTGCACAAGCAGTTTGGGCAGAACTGTGAATATTAGACAAAGAAAAAGAAATTCAATATCAAAATTATATGTGCTAATCAACAATAACCAGTGTTTCAGTCAGAAAGTGCACACCCATTGATGTACGGCATGTTTATGTCTCTCTATATTGTTTGGGTTTGAGATTCACAGAATTAATCTGAGCTCCCTCTGTAGCTAACAGAGCTATCTATTCATGACACAAATACACAGATAATATTTGCTTGTGCTAGACTCACTTCATCTGCTCTGCAAACACGCTACTTTTGTGCAGGTTTAGAATTAATTAAATATCAGGCTGCTTGTGAAAACAGCAATCACTGGGAGGATATTAAAGAGTGTTCATGGATTGAGTTGTGAAATTCCACACATCAGCATTGGCCCTGGAAGCCTGACTTCAGAGATTGCTGAGAGCAGGGCTCCACTGTACAAGCTACATTACTCATCCACACTCCAATTTCAGAGCCTGAAATCTCATGGTAAATTGCTCTGAAAAAAGATCAATAGGTCAAAAGCCCTGTGTATGCCAATGGCAACATTTCTGTTGCTTTTGGTAGGCTTATGACTTTTCTATGAAATAGGCAAAAAACAGGATTGGTGTCTGGGGACTAGTCCTAGTTCATTGTTTTATTAGATCCAGAATCATATTCTGCTCTTCCCTGCTGTAAACTGTCCTGGCATCACCCTTGCTATTCACCACTTACAAGAAAACTCTGTCTTCAGTACCCATTCGTAACATTAAGAGTGCCCATCCAAGCATTTCCTTTTTCTGAAGGACAATATCTGTCTTTTCTCTCCTTAGCACAGGGTCATGCAAAACTATTTGGGGCTGTGAATGTTGCCAGGTTATTGGCATATATGTCTTGAAAAAAAAATCTGCAAAATATAACATTGGGTTCAGGTTGGGAACCTAGTGAGCTTCTGATTTTCTGGAGCTGCAGATACACAGCTCTGCTTTGCAGCCTGGTTTTCCAGGTGATTTTACTGGACAGTGCCTCCCCTACTTTTAAGCACCTGCTGCAATCCACCCATCCTGTTTATGTCCAAATGGATCTCCATGTATATGACTATTGTAAGTTCATAAAGTAACATGGAACCTTAACTGATAAGAAAAACTTTGTAAACAGCAGAGACTAGCAGAATCATCATAAAAAAGAACATAGTAACTGTCCTATGAAGATTGTGATAATCAGCAGAACAGCTGAGGAATAAAATACCATCTTTTTCATTCATCTATTCTATGGAGGAGATGTGGCTGACAGGTTTCCTTTATAAAATGGAAATTAAAACTCAGGGAAAAGCTGCAGGGAGAAGAGCTACTGGGATGTCTTGGGATAGGATGAGTTGGAGGAAGCCCTGACAAAGACAAGGTCATCATAGTAAAAACAGGAGGATAGGAAGGAAATTATATGTCTGCCATGGGCAAGTGCTTGTCTGAACAAAATAAAATAGACATAAGTCATCACCATTTTTACTCAGGTCTTGTCCCTTAAGTGAATAAGACAAAGGAACAAATAAATAACAGCAAAACAATTTGTAGTCCCCCACATTTGCCCTCCCACCTCCTAAAAAAAATGTTTCCTGTAGTAGAAACATTAGTACTAGACTCAGACATTTCTGTAGCTACTGTATGCCACTCCTGTGGTTTAAGGTAATGGAAAAGCTTCCAGGCAACTGAATATTTTCCCCCTGCTGTAAAATATCTGGGTGGCTTAGACCCAACATTTAAAAACACTTACAAATGTGAATAACCTCAAGATACCACAGGTGGCCACATCTAACAGTTTAACACAAAGGCCACTAATTAAATCTCTCTCTGTGTAAAAGGAAAGCAAAAAAAGCAAAGCCCGATACACGTCTCCCTGTCAAAAGAAAATCAATGGAGACTACAGGAAATTTCTTAGAAAACTGTTGGATGGAAGATTGGTTCTTTCAGTTCAGTCACCGAACCCACAGAGTGGCTGAAGTGGTGCAGTATTCCCTAGGGCAACTGGGCTCTGCCTGCAAGGCTGGGGATGAGAATTACCACTGGGATAAACATGGTGTTTCCTCCTTCTACTCACATTGCTTTCTGCCCTGATTCTCCTAACTTTTACTACTTCAGTGGCATTGGCTCTCATCCAGCAGAGAATTGCTTTGGATATTCTCCTTATTTCCCATCAGCCATGAAACAGAGGGTATGTCCAGGGACGACTGTGTTCACCAGATCAGAAGTATCTCTAATATAGAGATTTCTAATTTTTTTTTAAATGCTTTTTTTTTCAGTAACTGATGCATCTTGGAAAGTAGTTTGAGACCAGACTGTGTCCAAGATCAGTGACAAAGGATATACTGTCAGATAGAGTAAAGCACAGGACCTGTGAGGGAAGGCTGAGGACAGTGAGAGTGCTGAGCTTGAAGAAGAGATGGCTGTGGTAGCAGCCTGCCAATATCTACAGGGAATCTAGTGAGAAGATGGTGGAGCCAGTCTTTTTCTAGTGGAGTGTAGTGGGAGGATGAAAGAAAGAAGACAAAAGATTTTGATGATATTGGATGATATTTCATTTATATTCATTCATATTATATTTGATGATATTTCATTATGAGGCCAGCAAAGCAGTGGATACAGATTTGTATACAGGCTCCATCCTTGGAAGTTTTTCAAGCCACAAGAGATAAAGCCCAGAGCAACCTTGTCTGAGCAAAACACTGACCCTACTCTAAGTATGAAATTGGAGTGGAGACTTCCTGAGGCTGTATCCACATGAATTTATCTATGTTTCTGTGATTCTAGCATATGCTGTGAAGTTTGCAGGCACTCTGGATCAGGAAAGCAGGAACACAAATACCTTTGTTTAATATAGAGTCAGACAGGATGAAAGCAACCCACATGATTATGCAGAAAACAGTCTATGAGAAAAGCACAATGGAGACAAAAAGGAACCAGAATCATGCAGGTCCTTGGCTTCTTACTCACTGTAAGTCAGTATCTGATCTGCACCAGAATCAACTGCCCCAAAGTTTGTCCAAGAGGAGACACCTGCCTGCATTTTGCAATCTGCTGCTTCCCAGGAGCTGAAGCTGAGATGACCCAGGGAATCTTAAAGAGAGCCCCTTTGCTGCAATTTCCACACCTCTGAACTGTTGTTGACCCCTGGGTAGCTCTTGCAGCCAGTCTGAAAGAGACCCCGAGGATGGATTCACGGGCTCATAGAGAGCAGCCTAAGGAGTGTTATCATACTCTTACAGTTCTGCCCTGATTGCAGCATTTTCCTAGAGAAAGTTTTAATGTGAGCAAAGCTGTATGCTGGCAAAATGTCATCACAAGAGCAACTCCTCAGGGGCATACCTCAGCTCATTCCAAGGCAAAATGCCTTTAAGCACATGTGAATCAGGCTCCTTGTTTGCCCCTTACCCTTATTTCTATTCTTCCCCTACCACAAGTTCACACAGCTGTTGCATTGAGGAGATGAGGAGATCCCAAGCTCTGCACTGGCTGCCAAACAAGGGCTACCTTGTGCATAAGTAAGAGAAATCCCTGTTTTAGCAGACCCTGGCAGGACTGTGGAATAACAGTGAACAGGATCACACAGCAGTAAGCCTTTCCATCTCTATTACATGATGGAGATCCTTTCCTTCCCCTCCAAATTGCTTTTACTGGTGGCAGTGACAGCTGTCCATCTCTGATCCCAAGCATGCAGGTCTGGAAGGAGCAGCTGCTTCCTCTCCGAGAATAATAGCTGGGTTGACTGGATGAATGGAGTCTGCAATGGTGATGCTGCTGAGATTCATTTTCCAGTGTAAAGGCTCAGCACAGAAGAATCAAGAGTGCCAGCCACATACAGTTCAAATACAAAGGCTTGTAGGAAGGTGGCCAGACTCTTTGGGTTATCATTTCTGCTGTTAACTTGGAGGTTCTGTTCATCCATTGTTGAAGAGGATGAGGGTATAGACATTCAGTCCATTTAAAGAATAGCCAGTTCACTGATGCTCTGTGAAGAGTTACCTCTATAATTAGTCCAGCTCTAATCACAACCCAGCCAGATCAGCACTCTCAGGTTTTTGACTGCCATTATAGTCTCAGAAATATACTTTGCAAAACACTTGAGTATGAAAAATAAAGGCAGAAGGATGTGTTGTGGCAGAACAGTTACACTAGGAGTGATGATGATATTGCACATGATAACAGAGTTTTTGAAGCAACAGGGTTTTGGCATAAAAGCAATTACTTAGTTTGAACTTCTCTGGAATCAGTGTCCATTCCTGAAAAATGTGGTCACAGCACATCATCCCTGACCTTACATGTACATCTGGCACCCAGAAGTACTAATGCTTATGTCAGTCTATTTATGCATTTCAGTCTCCTGTCTGTCCATTTTTTTTCCTCATTTTCCTGCTCCAAGTTTATCTTGCAACTCAGAGCTCAAAGATCTATAGGTGATGTCCCACTCACCTCAGAGCTATTCTGGGCACAATAGGCAGGCCAAGACACCAGAGCTGGTTTATAACTTCATGGCTTGCCACAGATCAAGGCATGAAGAACACCTGGAGGCTTGTTCACCTTTTCATTTTCTTGTCTGTTTACAGGCAATGAAACAGGCAAGCACTGAGGTTTTTTAGCACATTTTTACACAGAGCCTGTGCTTGCTGAGAAGAGGTGGGATTTTGGGGCACATCACTGATGGCAGGCATTTCCATATAAACACACAGAGGTTTTAAAAGGGAGAGCTACAACAATGCTCAAAGAGAAAGGAGAAAGCAGGGTCTAAGAAAGGAAAAAGGGAAGAGGATTCATTTAAATGCAGTAGAGCTGAGCTAAAACCTGGATCAAAGCCTTGAAATGATACCATGAAGTTGGTGGAAGCCTGGTAGAACTGGCACAAATGAGACTATTAAATAATAAGTGACTCATTCTTATAATTCCCCCTCTCTTTCATCTTTCTGTGCTGAAGGTAAGTGAATCCTTATTCCATTCCTACATTCAGTGAAACCATAAATAAGCAAGTTATTAGTATTATTACAGCCCCAGCTGTAATGATAAAACCTGGCAAGGACCTGAAAGGTTTTCAGTAGTTTCACCAAAAACAGCAAGAACAAAAAAAAGAAGCCCACCACCTCCAACTATCATCAAACTCTTTATATATTAAACTACTCTGGAAAGACATAATATTGCCAATTGCTATATATTATTGCCTCATGGATACCAGATAGATTGTGTCACCATAACCACCTCTCTTTTGCTTTAAAAGTTCTGTCAGTGAATCCAATAGCAGAAGAACTCCCTGGAATATCTATACATTCTGACTCATTAATTCATCTTTTTCCTAACTGGTTCTCTGATGCCATTTGAAATGAAAGTGCTGAAAATATTCCAAACACATTTTCTTCTATAAAGCTTGTTTGATGCATACCACAGTATTTTCCATCACTTGTATCCACTAAGCTGTGCACTGTCTCTTCTCTCTGTTCTGTCATTTGCCATGCTCCCAGGAGATTAACAAAGATAAATTATTTAAGTTTTGACGACTCTGCAGGGCTGCTTTCAAAGTGGATTTTTTTTATGCTAATTTTTTTTCTACTTGGAGAAAGTGCCTTTCCTTCTGGAACAAACTTCTGAAAAACATTCTGCCTGGTATTTTCTTTTCGTGCTAATCTTTATCTCCAGTGTTGTAGACATTCAGGAAACAAAAGTGCCAGTTCTGAGACCTGAAGGGCTGTGGTGCTTAGAAGGTGTTGAAGAAAGATCTTGTCAGAGGGTTACCCTTCTTTGGATTCAGAGTAAGTCCCCTACATTGGGCTGTTCCTTCTGAAAACACTCATGCAAACTTTCTAAAGGCTGTCTTGAATCCAGAAAAAAACTTCTTTATGATGCTTAGATGATTTAGATGATTTCATTCCTTCATGGCATCATAGATAGTTGAAATACAACTTTAAAGTGTACTTTAAATAGAGAAGCTCACAGCTTTAAAGAAAATCACAGTTATCACATACCTTGCAAGAAATCATACATTATGATAACTATTTTGAATACTGTGGAAGAAGTCAAAGTACGGGTGCCCAGAAGGGTATAATTTTTTTATTATTATTTTTTTATTTCCTGGCATATCTTATAATATTCAGTAGAAAAATGACTAAATTTCTGCTAAGAATATTGGATAGGAATAAAAGAATACCCAGAATATACTGGATAGGAATAAAAACTATGCAGGTATCAAGAGCCTTGTCATGTGTTAGCATGCAGTTTGATACTTGGCTTCTAGTAGTGGTTACAGATTTACTGATTAATTACTACAGAACAAATAGAGAGTGAAGGAAAGAGTTTTCATACCTATAGCAGCTGTTTAACAATGGTACTTAAGTTAGCAGACTCACCTTCAGCTTTTCAGTGAATGAGGATGAGGAGGTTCTTTCACAGTCATTTGGCATTTCAGACCTCTGAATCAGGCACCCGAAATCTCTCTCTCTGCTCTCTCTTAGGCTCCAACCCAAGCATCTCAGCTAAAGCTGAGTGGAGCATGAACCCCCATCATGCCAAAGACAGAATTGTGCCATTTATTCTCTGTTATCCACTTTATTCTTAGGGAGTCTTTCAATATCTCATGTCTCCTCCACAAATTATTGTGCAACCTGATGTGGAGAAAATGACAGTCAAACAAGGATGTTATAAATACCTTGCAATGAGTGAAGCAAACAGCATGGCAATAAAGTTGACCAGCCAGCCTCCCTCATGAGTTTCTTTTTATTGTGTTCTGCTGTTCTGTCATTCCCCTAATGCTGCCCATTCAACTTGTGCTGGGTTACAAGTCAAACCTGCCTACACACGTGTTCTCTTGGGGCTGGAGAGATCCAGTTGTGGCCTGCTCATGGCAAATCAACTGTCTCATAAAAATACAAGGGCTCCCCCATAATTTTTTTGCCTTTTTGTATCAATGGTATGGAATACATGATTGCAACTGGACAGTCCACAAATGCCTTCCTTGGCATATATCAGGCATCATTTATTTGAGATGCCAGGGCAATATCAGAGGGATTTGGGGTGGAGAATAAGAGATATGGTACAATCTAAGCAGTGTATAGTGGCACTATAATTGAGGGAAAATACAGGGAAATGGAGTTTACCCACGAATAAACCAAGCAGTGTAAATTTGTTGGTACTCCTCTAGTGTAGTAACACTCACTGAGGAAGGAAAAAGCTGTTTCATGAGGTGAGGGGGAAAATAAGAAAAGAGAAAAATTCAAGCATGTTATTGTGGAAGATTATAGTGGTAATTTATGTGAAAGCGGCTGCTCAATTTGTCACCCTGAGTCAAACTGAGACAAAAGGTCAGTGAATACAGTGATGGCAGTTCAGTATCTACTTCAATAAGCAGCAAAGTGACTTTGCCCTCTGCAATCTTTCAACATGAAGAAAGACTGCCTTGACTTTTTTTGCACTTAAAGAATGTAAATCATGTCTACCTCTATGAAGTTCAATAAACCTTTCTAGTTAACACATTTTGGAAATTCCAGTCAAACACATTTTGGAAATCCTAAAGCAGGTGCTGTGAGAACTCCACAATATTTACACCTTCTAATTCTGTCACTACAGCAGGCAGAGACTTTTTGTGCTTCACTATAGAAATAGATTTCCTGCTTCTTGTTTTAGTGTTGAGTCATAAAAATTCCCCTGCTATAAGAGATCCAAAACCAATTTACATCCATCTTTTCATATCCTGGTTCAATTATGGTTTTTATTAACTCAAAAGTTACCTTAAATGCTCTGTATTTTCCAAGAACTAGGTAATTAAATAAATGAACAATTTAGCTGCAAGGGAAAGAAAACCTTCATTCCAGTATTTACCACAAAGTATTCTGAGCAACTGGTTCCAAGCTGTATAATGATTACCCTGGGTTAAGATTCTTCTCTCTGAACATTTCAGATAGAAAGGTCTTTTACCTCTTCTGTCTCTACTAAGGTTAATTTAGCTGACCTCCTGAGACATCAGAGACTGCCACTGTCTAGCTTGCAGAGAAAAAGGAGAGGATGCAAGTGATCACATGATTTCTGTCAGACAGAGGTTGAACTCAATGCTTATTTTGCTCCATTCCTGTCAAATAGGAGACTTTAGAGAAATTTGAAAGTCGACAGATGTGAATCTGGTACAAGGAGCTGGATTTTCACATGCTGCGCATATGGCAGTGCCACAAGAGAGGTTTGTGGTCTCACCATCATTTAAACAGGACTGAACGTGTGGACTCACAAAAAGTACATGTAAAATGTTCATAATACAAGTCTGCAAGACTACAGGCACAGGGTGATGGCATTCTGGTTCTGACTCACCCATGGCTGGATTTCCAGGACAATTTCTAACCAGTACAACTTACACAGACTTCTTTTGTCTTTGTTTTTCTAGTTACAGCTATTCATCCTGCTGTTTGTTTAGGAGCTTCCTAAATAGCTGATAAGATTTGAAGCTCTAATGGACACAAGCAGAGGGAGAATTAGAAACTCACTGGGCAAGTCCTGTGTTTTCATGGTCCAACTCTATTTGGCTATCACAAGGTGTGCTGAGATCAGCTCTGAACGTGCTCAGATCAGCTCTGGCTGTGCTCATCTTCCAGCCTATGTTAGACCTTTAGATCTCCCAAGTATGGTGCTTTTTTTTAAGAAATAAGTGTTCCCTCTCTGTGCTCTTAGGTGCACCAGGGACCTGAGCTTAGTCCTGCTCTGAGGGTGAGGCAGGAAGGCTTGGAGAAAATAATGCATTGGCTTTTGTATCTGAAGGTACTTACATGGACATAATTGCAATTACTAATACTGCTGACAGGATGCGCCCAATCTATAACTTGAGGTAATGTTTGGCAACTTGAGCAATACGAATCATCATTCATTAAGTGAGCAATGCATTTAATGAGTTAGAATAAAATTTTAGATGTCCTCTGTCATTTTGTTTTGTAATTTAAGGTCACCAGCAGTACTTTTTGTGTATCATAATTTCATTGAGGCTTATATGCAATCTCTACACTGCAACTATATTATTTGCTTTAGTTCAAACTTTATTTTTTTTTTGCTTAGGGGAAAGACTTTGGGAATGGTGCCTGATTGATATTTCAGATCCTCTTTGGCTCTAAATTGGCACAGCTACATTGAAGCTAGCAGAGCTCTACCAATTAACAAAAAAAACCCCAAAAACGTGACAACATGGCTTTGAGCAGGGATTTGTTTCCTAGTCAATAGGTTTCCAGGCTGCCTACCACTCAACCAAACACCAATACATTCAAATTAACTACAGTCTTTTTGATTGCTTCACCAAAAATCCTCAAAGGTTTTTGACCTCAGGAGGTGGTACCATTGCATTGTGTCAGACAAAAGTGGAGGGGCTTAGGCAGAGGAGCCCATCTTTTCTGAGATATAAGTAGGCACCTTTTTCTGCACTGACTTAGGTTCCATTTTTCTTCCAATATATCCTAGTAAATAACTAAGAAAATCCCCTCCTTTCTGCACAGTCCTGTAGCTTTCATTTTAGTTGTACATGCTCTGTCCTTGGAGACAGCCATCCTCACACTCCATCACCAGAGGAATGAAGACAAAACGCCAACTTCCTGAGAGACCTCTGAGATGTCTTTAACTGCATAATAATTGATGTTTTTATGGAGTTTCAGATCATTTACTGATATTGAACACTTCAGTGGTTTAATCCTTCCTCACACAATGTGTAGACAAATAATAGCTTGATAGAATTCATCATTCATGAAAGGCAGACAGAGCAGGCAAGCCAGCATGAAAATATTTTAATTATACTCTGTCAGAAGTGTATCACAAGAGATAAGAGTGCTCTTCTTTCACCAGTTTTATTTGGAGAATTTTTCCAAGTCTAAATTTATTTGCTATTAATTGCACTTGGGTTCAGATGCTATGTTTCCAGAAGGCAAGAAGAAAGTGAGACAAGATAAGAAAAAATGTGGCAGAATACTACAAAACTTAGGAGAGCAATTTTTTTGCTTGAGACCAGGCTTGGAAATGAAAAAACTTCCTAGAAAACAGCAAGTAGTACAGAAAAGAGGATAGGACAAATCTCATGTTTCATTAACTTCTTGCTTCATGCAAGTTTAATATGGGACTAACTAACTCACTGCTAACTCACTGCAGAAAATCTTCCCTTTGGTAGATGTTCTCCAGCACAGTATGTGTTCTCCAGGCATTTCTCCCTAGCTTCCCAAACTATATTTATAAAGTCTAAGTATCTAGAAGTCTAAATGAATGGCATCTGGTGTTGATAAAGAACATAGAAAACGGGCTTTTTGATAAAAAAAAAAAAGTTAGGTCATAATTTTTTTTTTTTTTTTCTGGATCTGAATCCAAGCTTACTGAGCCAGAGGGAAGTTCTTCCACTATGTTTCAATAGTTTTGGGAGTGAGCCCCTGGGAAACTCTGCAGGACAAAACAGGGTTATTGATCTTCTCAGCTTTTGCTTAATCAAATATTATTATCGTTACCTTATATGAAACAGCTTTTGATAAAGGTTGTCAAAATTATTTTGTCTCCTGCGCAAATATGTGACTGCTGTTTTGTTACTGGTGGCTTATCTTCTAACAATATGACATGTTAGAAAATACATGCGAGAATCAAAGATAAAAAAAAATGGGGTAAACCATATAAAACAATTCTATTTTCTTTCTTGTCAGTGTTATCATAGCATCATAGACTACAGAGTCCTCATAGTGCTGAGATAGCTTGTACTGAAGGACTAAAGATAAGACATAAAGTATTTACCTGGCCTTTGATGAATGTGGAAAATGGTGAAAAATTTTTCTCTCACCTTGGTTGCCACTTGAATGTCTCAGAGCAAGAATTAAAGAAAGGAATTCCAAGAAATAAGATTTCTAGAATTTGCTTTATTCTGTTACCATTTAAAGCTAATAACAAAGTACTCTTGGCAATCATAGTGGTGAGGTCGTAGCAGGACAGGGAATTGAAATTCCTCCCATCCTAGAAGCTCTACACATACTACCAAGGCAATGGGATCAAGCCCCAAGTTTCCAGTCATATACCTTGTTTGACAGTAACTCCAAAAAATAGGCAGGTATCCAACATGTAACACTTTTTTAATCTTGCCAAGCTTTTAGTGTCAGTAAAATTTCCCTGCAGTGAGAAACAACAATTCAATTAAATGTTGCATGAAACTATTTCTTTTCCCTTGCTGTACATTTGCTGACTATTAATGCATCCTGTGCTATTCAACTCAAGGTAGAGAGACATATCTATTTAGCTCTATTTAGCTTTCTCAATGCAATTAATTTAATTTTTATAACTCTGTCATGATTGATATAACTATTTTCTTTGCCAAAAAATTTCCTAGCCTCTTCAATTCTTTCTTAGACTGAATGATGTAAAATGTCTCTCTCAGTGGGAGGAGGGAAGATGTTCCCTCAGTATCTTTAGACCTTCACATTTCTGTATTTTTCTTTCTTAAACACAAGATAATTGAAACAAAAGACAAGAGGGCTGAAATCACTGTGGATGAGACAATTTTATTCAGTCTCCCTCTTCAGTTTTATGTTACCCATTAACAAAAGGCCCTTGTTTTTTTTTCTTTCCCTAAAAAGGTTACTTTGGCTTCAAAGCTGATGTTTGTACATGGATGCACCTGAGACTGCCCATTACTTTTATCAACTTTGTATATAATGTAATTATTTAGGAGTACATTAGAACCTTACATATTCTATCTGTCTTGGCTAACCTAACCCCTTCCATCAGCTAATTTTGCCAACTCTGTATTTCCCTTAGCCTATTGACTTCATTAGGGTGGCAATAATTGCAGCTAATTAAGAGCAAATATTGCGGGCAGTAGTCCATTTATCTGTTCAACCTTATTCTGAGGTTTGACAGTCATTATTTCTGTTGCCTTACTATCTCTTTGGGAAATCTTTTTCCTTGAGAGTGTGGGCTCTGAGAAGAGCTGAAGGATGGAGATGAAGAGTCTTAAAGAACATAAACCCAGTCTTAACAGGACTTGAGGGTATTCAGGTACTTCAAAGCCCACATGCTATAAAAACACACATTGGTCTGAACAGCTTCTCAGTCAGAGAAATGTGGAAAATGGAATTGTCTCCCTGTAGGAAATATTACTAATTTGTTTTCAGCCCACACTGATGAAATTTTGACATCTCAACTATTTGCACATAAAAGAAAGTCGAAAACAATCTCAGTGTGGAAATATTGGACTGCAAAATGTTTTCTTTCTTGACCAAAGAGAAGATTATTAATCTCAAAAAGCTGATGTATTTGGCATTCAAAAATTTGTACAATACTTCTGACAACTGGATATATTAGGGGTGGGATTTTTTTTTAATTTAAATGTTTATTTGAAATATTCTAATATTACAGGGAAAACATCCTGTTTTGTTTTGTGGTAGTTTTTAATTATTATTTTTTATATTCTAGATTTTTAAGGAAAAGATTCATTCAAAAGGTTTTAGATAGCTTCTCTCCTACTGTCTATTTTCCAGCAAAGAAAAAAAAAAGGAAGAAGTGTCTTTGAGAGGACTCTCTCTTGGTTGGCTGAAGGCATAGAGAACATTCATGCAAGCTTATCCATGAAACTGCCCTTCCTGGAATGTGCCAGAGAAGGGGCATTTTGAAGAGATGTCCATTTTACAAAGACATCACATGTTTCTGCATAAACTCAGAAATTCACTTGTTCTCATTTGGTAATTTTGGGACACAGATTATTTCTGACATGCTGGCTAACATATTTTCTTAATGCTTTCTAGTTTTCATTTTCATTAAAACATTTTTGATAAATTATGTGTTCTCTTTATTTGCTGTAGTTGTTAATACAATAGGGGAGGAAAATAGAGGAGAAAAGCTTGTTTCAGTGTGGAAATGAAGCCTAAAACCTAATAGAAGGAAAATCCTGATTTTGATTTCAGGAAAACATCTGTGGAACTGGAATTTTTTTTTTTTTAATTTTTTTTTTTATTTATTTATTTTTACAACTGCCACCAAAAGAGAAATTTGATGAAACTAAATGTTCAAGTTAGCTTGTTTTATTTGAATTACCTTGGCTTATTTGGATGAGAGAGCACTGTGGCAAAATGCATGCCCCCTTTCAGATTTCATGAGGGCTCCATCTCATCTCTGCCATCACAGCCCATGGTGTTCTCATCCTCACTGCAAGCTTGGCTCTTAGGAGTCATTAGGAAGAATTGTCAGCCATGTTAGACATGAATGCCTCTTTTGGATTTTGTGAAGGCATGAAATGGGAACTAGGGTTTTGGAAGACATTGTCATATGTGTTTTATCTGCCAACAAACAATAGGTTTATCCTCTATAAGTTGATGTCTAAAGCCAGCAGAGGCTACGTATTTATGCATTTATAGATTCTCATTGAATCGCACTGACCTTTTGTGTATGACAAAAATTTATTATTTTAATTAAACGTTTTTCACCTCCACTTCAATTTTTTTTTCTCTCTAAATTTGGCCTGCATGAACCCCTAAATTGCTTCATGCTGCCAGGCAACTTTCTACTGAAAGTGGCAAGTTTGTGCTGATACCCGTGGTACTGGCACCAGATGAAGTACAGGAATACAGGTACCACAGTGTTGACCTTCAACAGAGCCATCTGTGACAGTGGAAATGGATTTTGCATTTTTAGTGATTAAATACGAGGATGTCAGATCAGGGAAACTAGATCAGCAGTGAGTGAAGAACGTGGCCACAGAGTAAGCTACAATTAGTATTTTTTTTTAATTTACTGTGATTCAGGCTGGAGCTACTGTACTTTTAGAAGCTACCAAACTGTACAGAGAAATAACATCATGAAGACATTTTATATTTTAAATTAACATTGACCTTCCATTCACTTTTCAATCCTCTTGGGTTACCCAACTTCATATTAGAAGTGTTCGTCTGCCTTGCTTCTATCCCCTTTCATTGGTTGTAATTGGAAAAAGTCAGTACAACTGCACTCCTGTGGTTTGCTTTTAGCTGCTCATACTGATAACACTGTGGAGTATTGCAATATATTGCAGCTTAGAAAATCACTCTTATACCACAGCCTTTCATAAATATCAATTTTGAAAGCTCTTCTCAAACTGCGTGGGGTAGATAGGTTTAAATTGATTTTGCAGTCAAGCTAAGGGAGCTGGTGAAGGCTACAGTAAGCCGTAATGGGTTAGAGGAACTCCAACAACTGTAGTGTAAACAGTTCTCTACTAAGCTCTACCCAAGCAACACAACTTCGTATTTCAAGCCATATTCAATGCTTGATTCCTACTCATTGTCTCTCATGTTTTGTTTTGGGAAATATGGAGCATTTTTCAAGCAAACTAGACTTTCCAGTGAAAACTGGGTGAAATATAAGGTTGCAGTTTGATTTTCTGACATACTTAACTGTTACATTTTAAATGAAAGCAATGAGAAATAGAAGAGGTTCTGCCATAGGTTACAAGTGAAAAACTCTCACAGTTCAAACCGTGGTACCTCACTTCTTGCGGTCTCTATGTGAAAAGCAAACATATCTCTGGATGCTTTGCCACTTGAGGAATGTAAGTTTTATTAGAATTAATTAAAATCTTTAGATACTTAGGCAACCATTAATGTCCCTCTTCCCTCCAAATCAGAGTTGAATTTGCAATTCTCTTTTTATTATGGTCCAAACACAAGCTAAATTCTCCTCTGTGGGAATTTACTTGAAGAAAACATTGTAAATTGGCCATCTGTTGAATTAGACAACCACAATCCCAGACCCAGAGTCCCTCATTGTCTCCTTCTCACTTGCCTTCCTGCTGTTCCTTTTTCAAAAACTAAATAAGCAGCTCTGAAGCCTTACCCCAGAAAACCAATAATATCCCCTGAGGAGACAGATTCTCCTTCGAGGGCAAGTCCCTTAGGTTCTAATTCCCATGCAGGCTTGTTTTCCTTCTTTTCTCCTGTACTGGAACTAGATATGGGTGTCCATTGTGTCTTTCCACGGTTTGTCATTGCCCCACTTTTAAAACCTCGAGTGCTCTTCAGCAGAATTGAAAGCTTTGGTCTCGCTTGCCCACTGAGCCACAGACAAATCCTGAATATACAGAACCTGTCAACAGCAGGCCCTGTAAGCTGAAGGTGTGTGCTTAACAATCAGCTACTAAACCTGTAAAGGCTTCTAATTGAATTGCTAAAACCACACAAGGGAGGGCTGGCCCTTGAAACATAGTTCCCACCAAGGTTGTTTTTCTGCTCCTAGGGGCTTCTCTTTTTAAATGTTTCCATTTTCCTGGCAGCAATTCTATTCTCTATTACTGCAGTTTCTCTTCAGTGGTTATTCAGATTAAGCAGTTTGGAATTCTTTGCCGTTGAGCTCTGGAGTTTTTAGTTGTGGAAATGGTAGGGGATATTGAGAGAAGGGGAAACTCTGTAGTTCCTGAGGAAGTGCTTCCTTCCTCAACATGCCGATACAGAGATCAGATCCTTTTCCTCAAAGCAGCACATTTCAACAATTGAATTGTCTTTTTTCAGAGACCACACTGGAAATAAATGTCTGCTGACCTATTTTCTACAGCCTGTGACTACATTGACTCCAACATCCCAGCACTGCCTGCTGCTCTGCTCTGGCTCTGGGTACCTGCCAGTGCCAGGAGTGCTCTCATGGTACTCGTGGTGCCAATCATCTCTGTGCCTCTGTATTTGACTCAGAACACAGATGTTCAGATACTCTTCCAGTCTGAATATTCAATCAGGTAAATTTAGGACAGTCTCATCACAAAACACAAATATTAGTGATTCTCTTGTTTGAGCTAGGCCTATAAGCCTTTCCCCCTACTTTCCTTCTGGCTTAGGATGAGAGGCATTTGGTTCATGCATGACAGTTTCAAGGAACTCTTAGAACAAGAACATAGTGGGAGCACTAAAGACAGTCAGTTATCATAAAATCCACAGACAAAACTCAAAAAAATGCTTAAGAGCAGAGTTCAGGCAGGTGTCATCTGAATTATCCCTTGAAAGTCAGTGTTTCTCTACAAGCACATTGCAAGGATGGCTTCTTATACACTTTCTGCTAATATTTTGGCTGCTGAAAACATATTATTTGTCTTTGTTTTAATTAGCTGATGTTGTCAGCTGTCTAGGAGGGAAAAGTTGCACAATTGCAACTGGTACAGCCATACAAAGAAATTCAGACACTTCTGCATCCTCTCACTAGGAGCAGAGATGAGAGTGGAGTAGGACACACCGTTCTAACTGGTACTGCAGAAGATCACCTAATATCCAAATTCTGTGCTCTCTTTTCCTATATCACCATAGAGAAGGGGTTTATATTGCACTTATCATTAACATCCCCTGTGCCTTGTTTCACAGCTGCTTAGACCCAGTTGAGATACATTTTATCTGCTTTGGCTTTTGAGATCTGTGGCAGAAAATGCAGTTGAAGAGTTACATCAGACATGGCATATTTGGAGCTGTACCAAGGGATAACATGAATTGTGTCCTTCAGCCATTCACTGCTGCCATGCCTTGGACATTTTCCCAACTCTACTGGTGAATAAAGCTGCACTCAAACTCTATGAACACACAGCAAGCACATACCAGCTTAACCTTCAAAATCATGGCAAACAGTAATGCATCACCAGTGAAGGTGCCAGACAACTGAATTACAATCTCCTTGGTTTTCATTGCTGATACTTGAATCTAAAAAAAAGGAGTTAATACTGCACCTTTTTTTAAAAGACCAAACTGAGACAAGGATAACAAAGTTTAAAAAACTAATAATAGAATTACAGAATAGCTGAGGTTGGAAGGGACTTCTGCAGGTCATCTTGTCTACCCTCCCACTCAAGTGGAGTAACATAGAACTGGTGACGTTTATGTACCTTTAATCAACTTTTGTTTTGAAGTTCTTTGGTTGCATTTGCAGCAAGTGACCTCCAAGTGCTTAATTGAATTTAAATAAGCATCCAAGAGCTCAAAATTCTCACTGAAGATAAATTGAATTTCTCTGAAACTTGGTAAACAAAACCTAATGAAAAATCTCATGAAAATCACTTATTTTGTCACACTGAAATAAAATGGAATAGAAATTAATTTACTGGATAGATCTCCATTTGTTTACCAGAATTTGAAAAGTAGCTGGCCTCATTCTTTAACCTATTGATCACCTCTTTATTTGATATTTCTAAGAGTTCCTATTTCTTCTGCTTTTGAACTAATTTCATTAGACTAGTCCTTATGTTGCTTTCTTGGTATTTTCAAGTATGGATAAATAACAAAAGGAAAAATCCCACATGAACCCAATCTTTTCATAATTATAAGTTGAGCTTATGTTATTGAGAAGGAGTTGCAGTTCATTAGTGTTCTCCTGTATTCAAAACCACAACTTTCTCCAAATTTCAATTACTTTCAGGTACCAGAGTTCATGGCCAAACAGTGATTGTAATAGAGAGATTAATGTGAGTCTCCAGTGTTTGGAGACAGCACACCTGCTCCAAACGTGACACAGGGGAGAGGAAAGGCACAGAAACCCACCCTGCCTGATAACTGCATGTTTGTCCTGACAGTGTTATTAACACTTCAGAACCTGATGGGAAGCAACAAGGTGAGGAGTACAGGGTGCCTGTAGAAAATTATATTAAACACATGAAAGACCAGAAGAGTGTAGAGTTTTCAACACTCTGCTTCTGAACTGATGGCAGCACTTTTTAAATCTGTTTCAGGAGAGAATAGATATCTTCCTTTCTTTGGGATCAGGGACCCAGCAAACCTGGTGTGTGTTCCTTTAAAATTTTCAGGGCAAAGTCACCAGCTCAGATAAAGCACTATAACTGCATTGTGGCTTTAATTCAATTATGTCAGTCTTTGAGCATTTTGCCCTTGAATATTTGAAGAAGAAAGCTCCTCCCTCTCAATGACTTTATCAACTAGATAGATAGGCTGGAAGAAAGAAAATATTACTGTCTGAATTAAAACTTAACTTATTATAGTCAAGTAATTAAGGGATAAAATCATAGAGAGCTACATTTTCTTTCTCACCAAGAAATCTCTGCAGGTGGGTAAGGGAAGACATCAGAACCTTACTAATGGCTGCAGCATTTTAATTTACATGGTCAACCACAGACAAGTAGTGTCTTAGAGTAGCTCCTGTGCTTGGTGTCCCCTCAGAGGACTTTCCATGGCTGGACGGCTGGTATAAAAGAGATTTGTTGTCTGTGCTTCCTCCTTGAAGGGGAGAAGAAAGGTGACAGATGCAGACTTCCATTACAGTTAATTTTCCTTGAGAAACTCCCTTTGAGTATAAACAGTGAGGATACCAATCTTTTTCACAAGTGGTGTGATAAAAAAAAAAAGAAGATAAAATTTTGCTCATAACTTTTTCCAAAGAAGCTTAGGAAGTCCATGACAGAGTACAATTTGGAACCCAGGTTTGAGCATGTTTGTAGCTATCCTGTTCATGAAATTGCCCTCCCTACATATTTAATTTCTTCTATCTTTATTTCTGGTTGAGGGAATACCTGTCTACCTCTTTAGGTAATAATATGTTACAAGACTAATCCTATGACATATTTAGAGATTTCTTAGCCACTCCTGCATTTATGTCCTAATATTCTTCAATGCAGCTTCCCTTTGATTTAGACCACAGGAAAATAAATTTTGATCTCCACTCCATGCTCTTCCTACTGATCTTTTGGGTTTTTTATATCTGCTTATACTTAAGCTCTATTAAATTTCCCCTTGACTTCTTCTTTTACCTTCTATTTCCAGTCATTGACTCTGTTATCAGGGTTGCTTTATGCACTGATAAAGGTATTCTTTACAGCTATCTGAAATACCTCCCTAGAACCAAGTTTTACTTTGACTCTTCCACTTCTTGTACTTGATCCTGCACTTAATCATGTGCTTAAAGGATGGAAAACCATCCTAAAGGAGATAAAACTTCCTGAATTTCAGTACACTTGCATCCATTTCTTGTAGAAGGGTCTCTACAGGGTCTTGTACAAGGTCTCTATTTGGCATGATATATCCCACTTCTCAGAAGGAAACCATTCTGTTTGGGGGCAGCTTTGATAGTCTTTTTACTGGCTTTTATTCTGTGTTGAAACTGAACTAGGACACTTTAAATGTTCCTACGGAAGTGAAACTCTGCCAGTAAGCTATTAACAGGCAAGGATGTCTTTGATTCAGGAATCTTGTTAAGTATATTAACTATTATCCCTCTATGATTCTAGCTGCTGACATTATGAAGCTATTATGTGACTCTGTAGAGTCACAGAAAATAAGCATAGAGAATCACAAGGTATTACTTGTTTTCAAATGTGATCTGGTATGAGAACCATCCTACCAGAACCCCTCACTGCAGTTTGCATGGCAAATGTTAGTAACAACATCCCTGTTATTCCTTGTCCAAGAAGGTAGTTTGTCTTGCTATGAATTGCAGGTAGTCTTTACCTAACAGTAAATTTCAAAATATTTTGAATCTGTTCATTGCAAAAATGAATCAGCAATTAACTAACCCAAAGTCAGGTGTTAATGGTTCACGAGTGTCACAGCTGCCTGAACACCCCTGCTGTATAGGAAACTTACTTTTAAAATGACCACACCATCTGAAACAGCAAAGGAGAGAAGAAGAGGAGGATTGGAAGGAAAGCCTCCTTCCCACAGAAAAGCAATACCAGTTAAGCACAGGGATAAAATACCATGATCCTGTCGGTGACCTAAAATTGCCAGGAGCTGGATCTGAATTGGATTGGAGTGAAGCAAGAATAGCTTTGTGTTCCACCTCATGCTGACAATTCCCAGTGCAGGAAGGGAAGAGAATGTGTTCATCAAAATGTGTAGGAACCTTGTAAAAATTGAGGTTTGGACTTGTGGCATTCTCTGCAATCTGTTGTCAGGGATTTGGAAGCTGTAAAACCAAAGCCCAGTGGGGCAGCCACGGATGGCTGATGCTCCTGGATAAGCTGAGGCATCCCTCTGGTGCCTTCTGCCAGCTGTTGGGCACTGCTGCTGCTGGACCCTCTGGAGGCTGGGAGGATACACCAGAGGAACCAGAGTGGGACATAACACATCGAACTCTCTGTCCAGCCTTCTGTTTTGTATTTGCAGGGAAGGGACCAACTTCACCAATCTTCCCAGGTGGTCTATGATGGAAGAAGGGTTCTTCCTGAAATGAATACGACACCTGGCTGCAGTGGTGGCTGTGAGAGAGAAATCCTGTGGTCAGTAAGATAACTCATTGCCTCATTTAACCACTTATGTCACTGGAAAGGCCTCCTAAACTGCCATTCCTTGAGGGGAAATCAGTAGCTGAGAAGGAAAATGGCCAAGCTCAACAGCACAAATGATATAATTGCAGAGCATGTTAAAGAGGCATTATTAAATGAAGTGGGCTGGATGATTTACTTCAAATCTGCTCAGTGAAAATTTTACACTGAGACACATGGGGCAGTGCCAAGGTTAATCATCTGCATGGCTTGTCCATAGCAAACACTTCCTGCATAGACATCTATCTGCTCTTTAGAACAGAGAAACCACAGAGTGTAATCAGAGAGCAAGAATGAAAGATCAAACCCTCTGTATCACATATCCAATACAAAAATATATTCTTTTACATTGCCACATGGTACTAATGAAACCATGAAGTTAGCAGAGCATAAGGAGAGCAGCACACCATCTCCTACATGGAGTTTGCATTTTAAAGCACCCTGGGGCATGTCTTTATATGTAAGAAAATTTGTAGAACCTAACTAAGAGGTGTTTTATAAGTCAAAAGTGTTTCTGCATGATTACACTCCTTATTAAAGATGCAAAAGATTGAACTGATCTTCCAGACTGATTTCTTATGACAATTTGACATCACTCTTTGTGGCTGGTTTCATATTTGTCAGGGAAAATACAATCAACACTTGCAAAAGTTTCTTGAATAATAAAATTCAGTACAATTCCGGAGACTTCAGCTGGTCAAGAAGGGAAAATATATCAGCTGGGTTCTTGACAGTGTTATTGAAACAGAAGAGTCATGCAGCCAGTTTCACAAAGGCATGCATGTTAATTCCACTGTTTATAGTAATTGTCAAATTCAGTTCTGGTTTATGAAGGCTTAAACATTTGTAATTTATTAAGTGTCTGCAACAGTTAAGGTTTATTTTACAGTTTATCTTGTCTTCAGAAAGAATAATTGTATTAGTCACATTTCTGCATAATTGATATTCATACTATAAGAAATGTTATCTTACAATAAATGGCTGTTTTTGAAATATTCATTGGTCATTAAGAAGAATGCAAGAAGGGACAAAGACCTTGGATATTGCTATGACAGAATTACTGTATTCATTCAGAAAGTATTTTGAAATAGTTTTAAGAGTTATTGCAGGGTTTATTTTAATGCTCTAGATGTATACAGGAGTTTACAAAATTTTAATGCAAATTTCTTGTTTACCAGAGTAAAAAATACAGTTTTGTTTTAAAATATATTTGAAAAACAAATGACCATACAAGGCAAAGCTTTGGAGGAGAATATCCCACGGAATTTCATTGAAAATACCTCTGTTTAAATGTTTTTGAAACATTTTGAACACATTTGCTTTTGAAATAAAAACATTTGCTTTTGAAATCTTCACCAAGATGCAGAATTTGGGATTTTGTTAATGCAAATTATGGAGTTTGCTTATAATTTTAAGTCTGTGTATTTGAAATTCCCTGCCAGAAAATACAAGGGTGAAAGAAAACTGCGAAGAAGAAAAGCCTTCCCTGTGGAAAACAGAGTTTCCTGTGGAGCCTGTTTTTCCAAAAGAAATTATTCTCAACTGTCATACCTTAAACACACATGGGCTGGTCATAGGCAAGGAGAAGCTACACACTAAAAGTAAGGAAGCATTTGGAAATGATTTGTTCTTTCAGCCTTTTACTACAGAGGATGATAAAAAAATGGATGACTCTGGGGACATTTAATGGTTAGGGATCCTTGAATATGTAGTACACAGATTGAGATGTATCTGAACCCTGTTAAATACATTTCTAGCAGTGGAGGGGTGGTCCCACACACTTTACCTTAGTGCAATCCTCTCAGTTGCCAGTTTTTCCTTAATGTTGGTGGGTAGCAAGGTTGGCATAGTTCAAGCAGGTTTCTGCTTGCAATTTCTGGCATAATTTCAGCTTTTTCCTTCCCATATGAATTATACAGAGGGGCTTCCTCCAGAATGTGGAGCCCTGCTGTCTTCACACAGGAGTCTGATGGACACCTCTACCCAAAACCCTGCCCTATAGTGCTCTCTTGAGACAACAGTATTTGAACACCAGGGTTTTATAAAGCTGATGAAATGACCTTATAATCTTCATTATAAGCAAACTATTGATACCTTTGTCCCTTTACGTGTCCCCAGAAGTCATCAAAGCAAATGTGGCTGCAACCATCACCAGCTCTAAAGAAGGCAAAGAATTTCCTTTTCAATATGCAGTGATGCCTGGAAGAGGCAGCTCTTAGCCATGCCCTAAGAGGATGTGTGGTGCCCAGTCAAAACTGAGCTTAGTGTTTCTGGTCACAGACCCCTTCCTCTGGAAACCTGAGTGATTAAAGACTTAATTACATTGTTTTCCCTATCCTTAGTCTGTATGCCCCGACCTGACATTAGAAGTCTCGTTTGTTTAAGCAAATGAAAGATGTCTGTCCCAGCTAATTAAGATTTGGCAACACTGCAGGAGAAATTTTTCAAAGAAAACATCACTCCTGTCTTCTTGCCAGAAGCATGTAAATGTGATGTGAGTGACAGCCTGACTGCTGATTCTGGCTTAAGAATTAAGAGAGTGAGGCTGAGCCCCTACTGTGGAAGCACAGGGGACAAAATATCTTGGCAGTGATGAGGGTGTTGCAAACTCTCTGCACTAGCAATGCTAATGTTTCAAGACTGCATAAAAATCAAGAAAAAAGGTCACTAAAGAACAGCTGATTGCAGAATTTGAATAATGCCATTCTGAGAAATCAAATCTCACAAAAAAGTTTATGTATCTGTTTGAGAGATTGTGAGTGATATTATAGTTGGCCATTTTTCTTCTCCTCTCTTGTCTGACAATAACTACAATGAAATTCTCTTAAATTCTATTATGATTTCCCTACCAGTTGTAGCAACCTTACTCTCTGCCAAGTCTGTTGGCAAAATTTCACTGTGCAACTGGGGAAATCCATCAGTTATACGAACAGAAATCTTGGTAATGCTTAGTCATAAATAGATGTAATTGCAATTGATGAGGTAGGCTCAAGATGAGGACAGTTATCAAAGTGCAGCACTAGAAATAGTGTGATTATTTTAGGTAGGGGTTTTAAAATCTTTTTTTCCAGTCAAACCTAGTTGGAGTAAATAAATAAGTAGATATTTGAAATTCAGGAGCAAAAACAAAAGGGACAATCCTTCTGGTTTCATGAAATTGCACAAGACAAGGAAATCTTTTGAGAAGGATAGAGAAGGAAATGTTAACTATTATTAACTGAACTGTGAATTACCCCTCTTAAGAACAGAAAAGTGGCAGGTCTGAGGAAGAAATCCTTTCAGAAGGTCCACACATGTTGAAGCTTAGACTTTAGTTACAGGTTAATGCCCAGATATGTTTCAAAATGATACAGTAATAGGAAAGAAATAAAAACATCACTGACGAAAAAGGAATGGAAAATTATTCTGTAGGTCATCAGACTCTAAATTGTCCCTCTTATTTGCACTAGTAGAATGGTGCAGTAAAAAACATCTAGATTTGAGAAGGAGTACAAAAACAAACAAACAAACAAACAACCAAACAACAAACAACAACAAAAAAAAAAAACCAAACCAAACCCAAAAAAAAAAAAAACCCCAAAACAAAACAAAACAAAACAAAACAAAACAAAAAAAAAACACAGAGGCTGAACAGTAAGATTAAATCAGAATTTAGGTTTCCAAAACTGATAAAGTCATTAATTGGGAATGGGAGAAAGGTGCAAAGGAGAAGGAAGAAGCAGAAGAAAGACAGCTGTCTATGCTTTGTACAGGTTTGGTGTCACTGTTATCTGAACACTTCACAACTTCACGATGAGATGAATTAGTTCATCCTATCACACTCATGAAAATTGAATAATGAAAACTTTCCTGGACAGTGGGAATGAAAAAAAAAATCCAAACAAAACTAAAACAAACAAAAACAAACAAACAAGCAAAAAAAACCCCCAACCAATAAAACCCCACAAATCCAAGGAAAGGTAGTATAGTAAACTATTTATTGTCTTTTTGGGCTTTAAGTAATTAAATTTCAACATTATAGTTAATGGCTCAAATAAGCAGTTAGATGATTATTTACACCTGGTATTTTCTCTTGGGCTGTGTTTCACTGAGCGCAGTCTTCTGTGGAAGAATCAGTAAAGAATTTTTCTCTTCTGCTTTCTAGACCTTTTCCCCAACCCTCTGCCACTTAATAATACTCAGATCTCACATTTGGTCTTGTTATTTCTGGGGGCACCGACAAAAAACCTTTCATCTTGTGAAGGCAGTGTGCCTTCACTAGAGGTGCCACAACCTCTAGCAAAAGCATGTGAGGGCTGCCTGCCCTGGCCTTTCCCCCTGACACCCTCAGTGTGGGCACTCTCCTCATGCACCACCTTCAAGCCTGCTCCTACATCCCCAGTGTGGGACATCCACAATATCCAGGAGGAGACACGAGGGTCCCTTCCACTCTGGTGACATGGGGACACAATGCAGTGAAGGGGAGGCTCCCAGAAATAATTCAGTTATCTCTCAGCTCATTCCATGCCCATTTCTGAAATCTCTTGGGACTAAATTGCTGGCTGGGTTATCTGCTCCAATGGCCATGTCCTGCCCAGAGGGCTGTAATGGAGGTTACAGACTGAAGCATATGCAGCTTATATGGAGCTGGTTCCTATCCCAGCTGGAATATGAGAATTGGAAGTCATATTATCCTTCACTTTGAGGATTGTCCCTTCATGCAGGTTTGAACCCTGCTGGTCATGTAGTGCTGCTAAATAGGCAAAATTGTCTTGCACTGACAATGCCTTTGCTGTGAAGCAGAGGACTTTGTTTCTCAGAGTCATCAGTCCAATAACTTTCATCAGTCCTGAACAACCTTGAAGGAGAAGTGTAATTTCTTTAGCTTTTTTTAAAAAAAGATTGTCACCTTAAGGATATTAGAAGACAATCAGTGTCTGACTATAGTAATCATATTTTACAGGAGAAATGACACGTCCCAATCAGACATCCTTTGGAGACACGACCTCTTTTATCAGCACACTTATTAGAGTGGACCACTGGTCTTAGAGGCTACATAATGAATACAAATCTCCTTGCAAAGTAAAAACATTCATGTTGAAAGCCTCTGCAGCGCCTGGTAGGTTTGCTCTCCTGCAGCAAGTGGAACTTTATATTTACATCTTTGGAGGCTTCTGTGTTTTTGATTACCAAAACCCCACATCAACATCCTGGGGTCCCTGGCTTGTGCCTTGCTGGGTGCCCATTAGGGATAGAGAATGAAGCCTCTGGGAGTCTTGGGGGTCTCAGAACTGAGCTGAGTAGCTCCCCAGTCCTGGCTGAACACTGGCAGCAGAGACATTCTCCCATACAGCATGATGTTTCTAATCTGTTTGTAGAACCTTCTCTGAGAGCATCTGCTCCATCCATAGCATGGGACTGAAACCCTTGCAGGAAAGAGTGAAAGCAGTGGGAAGTGTCTGAAGACAGGGGAGTAAAAAGAGGGACAGCAGAAGGAAGACCAACGGAAAAGGGAGAAAAATGGGGAGAATGAAAGGTGAGAAAATGAAAGGCACAAGAAAAGGCAAATGAGGTGTTCTGAAGCTTTTACAGAAATGGCACAGGTTTTCCCTGCAGGATGTGTACAGGGGTAGTAGTTGATGCAGAATGGTAGAATTACCCCATGTTCGAGGTCTCAGAAGTTTCAGTTGGTTTCTGGACACATAATAGTTGGAAACAGCCTAAGACTTGTGAATATCCTTGTTCTTTTCATGTGTAATAAGAAAAGTTTGAGCCTGTTGATAAAGACTGATAATATTTTCTTTGAGCTTTTTTCAGGCTAACAAAAATTAAAGACAAAAATTTGATATTGCAGGCACATCATTAAATACCAGAGCTCTGTCATCTCTCTACTTTCATCAGATCACCATAAATTCTTCCTTAGGAAAGTATACAGTGAACCTTGATAGAGTATATTGAGGGAAGCATGAAATACCATCAAAAACCTGCTTTCTCACTGCACTTCAGGATGCTTCTGCTCATCCTAATGCTTTTAAGCAAAACTGGGTGTAGTACTGTATGAATATCAGATAGCAGCTGGTAAGAGGAGACTGCCTGCTGCCCCCAGAGCACTTAGCAGTGTTGTGCTGTCTGTCTGTAAGTGATCTAAACCAGTACGTGGCACAGAAACACTGAATTGTTCCAGGCTTGTTACACCACCACAACGAGGTGCAGTCCTGTGGTGTTATCACATTGTTGAGCTTGGCCCTGAAAATAAACTCTCTAAAGGTTGCAGTTATAAATAGACCTGGTGCACTGCCTTATCACCTGCACAGCCTGAGCTGAGGGGTGGTGTCTGCTGCTGGCAATGAAGTAGGGTTGACTGCATGTCCCCAGTATGCCAGAGCACATCACAGCAGTGCCACCACGGGCCTGTGTTTTGCCACCTGTATGCAAAGCTGGATGTTTCCTCTGATGGAATCTGGGTACAAGAAAAGTGATATTGTTTTAACCAGCTCAGGAAAAATCTAACAAGCCTTTGGTCACAGTAGTTTTGGGGACCAGTCTTGTGACAGGCAGAACCACTCGCTGTGGGCAGTGGCAGATGAGCAGAGCAGTGGCACAGCTCAGGTCTTGCTGCCTTGCTTTTGCCAACACCACAGCTCTGGCAGTGCCCCCTCTGCTGTCACCAGGCACCTCAGAGCAGGCACTGTCTCGCAAATCCCCTTGCCTGGGAATTTCTCTAGAGTCCTTTTCACAGCCAGATGGTTTAAGAAGAAGTCAGAGTCGCTTTGCTTTCGTTCTCAAGGTTGTTTATTATTTCTTATCTATAACATGTTCTCTCTGACCAGCCAGGATGCCTTCAGCAGGTCAGTCCAAGGCACACTGCCTGCCCCCGGGGCTGTGTTGTCTTTTTATACTATAAACTATGTAGACATTATTTACAGTTAATTCCCAGTACCTATCACCTATGTTAGACAGTGGAATTCTACCTTAAACCAATCCCTAAGTGCCAACATCACCAAGAAAATGGAGACGATGAAGAAGAAGGGAGTAGGGCAGTGCCCACCCAGATTCCTCCATCTTGACCCCCCTGTACACTTCTTGACCCCCCTGTACACTTCTCATATGAATCCTAACATTCTATTTTTCTACTTAAAAATAAGCTACTTATTTTATTCTACTTTCCCTGGTTTGTAATTCCTCATATAAGGTTGGTAACTGTTTCCATGGCTCGAGATCAAGGGCAGAGGGGTCTTTGGCTCTGTGCCAAGCTCTCCGAGCCCCCTGCCAGGGTCCCAGCCCATCCAAGGCAGCAAGAGGGATTTCCTGGTTTCCCACAGCACTGCTGCAGCGATGGCTCCTGACAAAGCCAGGAGATGCTGACTGCTTTCCCCGGGCTTTCACCCTGCACCTCCCTCCCCTGCGTGTTCCTGTTTGCTCCACCTTCTCCTGCCTCTGTGCTAGAGGCAGCAAGATTTGGTCACAACTGAGAAGCTTTAACCCAGCTCTGAGTTATGTGCATCAACATCCTGAAGTTTCACTAGAAGATCACAATGTGATGAATACCAGAGCTCTCAGTTCAGGAACTGCAGGTACTAAAAATAAATGCATAATAGATAGATTTTTTAATTGGCATCCCTATCATATGCTCTATCTGCATATTAATTTTGCAGATAATGTGCTAGGAAACAGCATATCAAATAGTTTTCTAAAGTGATGTAATACTATATTAAAGTATGCAATGTAGATTTCTATGAAAAGTTGCTATCCCCAGAAACCCCATCTGACTTAAATAAGAGCACTACTGCCTGTGAACTAAGAAAAAACAAAAGACTGCAAATTAAGAAAACAGTTCTGTGATATGTCTGATCTGGGGAGTGATACCCTCTAATGCGGCTACTGGGAGAGCTGTTTGATTTAATTTTATTTAACATATTCATGAATTCAAGAAGATAGCTTAGAAATGAAACAATATGAATATATTATAAGAAATAATGGAGCAGATGGAAAATAATACAAATTAACTTGAGCTCTTGGGAAAGCACTTAAGCAGGCACTTACTCAGCAAAATATTTAGAATGAAATATCAAATTTTAGGAATATGTCTGTAGTACTGGTGGCCAGAATATTGATGGAAGACATTGCACAGTGACACCTCTTTTTGTCATATGTCCTCATGAGTGCAGGAATGAGAGGAGGGGAAGAGATTTTTCTCCTTAGCTGTGAAATATGATGCCACAATTTTGAGTTGAAACTCATGATTAGTCTTAAAAGTATTTTTAAATTTTTTGTTCAAGGAGATATTTTTGCAAATTGAGTGCTCAGGAGATTTGGAACCATAGCAGGAGTAAAGCTCTATCAATTGTGACATTTGAAGAAAAATTGTCAGAGTATTAATTTAAATGAAAATGAGAAAAATTAATGTTTTTATAGAGGTTTGAGCAATTAGGAAAACTGTTTAGGTAGTATATTACACTGCAAGATGGATATCAAGGAACAGTATTAATTAAAGCTGTCTTTAGAAAGCTGATTTACCAACCAAAAGGCAGCACCTGGCCTCCCACACCACTCTGCTGATATCAAAACATGGATGAGCACCATTTCCCTCAATGGGCCAGGTGGAAACAAACTACAGGGGGTTCCACAAAGCTGATACTTGTTCCCCAGGAAAATCCTGATCACCCACAAACTTTGCCAATGTTAATATGTGGATATGAATGATAAGCAACTAGCACAAGAATGAGAATCTCAAGTGATGCAGTACACTGGAAAAAAATTAAATCAGAAATAAATACTTGATAAGGGCAAGAACAAAGTCCTATGTGAAGGAAGTGGGAATTAGACAAACAAAAAAATGGAGACTATTGTTCTTGTGGAAAAGATCTTCATATCAGTAAGATCCAATATGCAGTGTTGCTATGAAGAGATAAATATGATTATGGAATGTGCAAATCTGCAAGTTGAGGAAAATAATTACTTCGGCACCTTACAATAATGAGTATTCAGCTGTAATACTACATTCTATTTTGCACAACGCTTTCAGAAATTCCCAAATGTATTGTCAGGGGTCCAGAGCAATGGAATTAAACTGAACAGAGGTCAAGAAATCCTGCAATAGACTGAAAATTGGGAGAATTGGATTTTTTTCATTCTAGAGAAGTTTGAATTTCACAAGGCTGTTTCAAAGGATGAGAAACTGTTCTCTACACTCATGAGCAATAGCACAAGGAATAATTACTTTGACCTACAGAAAAAGAGATTTTGATTCCTAATTAGGTAAAGGTTCTAGATAAAAAAAGAGAGTTAAATGCTGGATTAGTGTAGCAACAGAGTTTTGTTGCATCTCCATCCTTGGAAGTCTTTAATATCAGGGTTTACAGATACCTAGCAAGGATAATTAAGATATCCTCAGTACTGCTTCCATGGAGTAAGGGTAAAAGCATCACAGGCCTTCTTCTAGCATTTTCTGGTATAACTTTTAAAATGTCTAATCATGACACCATTACAAGGCTTGCAGGATAATCCTGAAGAGGGGGCATACACCAGTGGGTGGTTTGATAGCTCTTTTCCATTTTCACTCTCTGTTATTTTCACCTTTACCTTATGGACCTTGTTTGGCATTCTGAATGGTGACTAGCAAAGTCACATACAATTTTAGTGAAGGGAATGTCTTTGAGTGCACAGAACAGCAGTAACATTCTGCATCAGAGTGGGATAAGTTATATTAAAAACCAGTAATTCTTCCATATGAAGAAGGGGTTCTCTCATACAGCAACTGAACCTATGGGAAGAAGCAAAGAGATCTCTTTCATAATTTCAGTGTAGCTATGTAACTCAATCTGCATGCACCTCTCTTTTTTGAATATTCTGGAATGAGCTCAGAAAGAATAAATTAGAGCAATCAGTGGTAAAAGACCCTCAGATATGGTGGTGGTGGTATTGGCTGTAAAAGTAAGGAGAGGGGGGGAAAAGATATTCCTGCGTGGGTACAATTGAATTTTTTATCCATATTGACACAATTTGAAGAAGTTATTTGCATGGACCTTCCAAAAGGTGAGCTAAATTACTTGCATTCAAATAGAAGAAGAATTCTCTGCACAGGGCTCCCTGTAGTTTCTGAGCTGCTGGAACTATTCTGGCTCTACCAGATTGTCCTTCTGTTGACTGTAATGAAGCTGTGTCACGTAACAGTTGCTGAGACGCTGACATTAGAGCTTACTAAAGATAAAATGCCTTTTGACTTAATGGGAGTCCTATTTACAGTCATTTGTCTTTACATGCAATCTAAAAATACAAGCATTTATCTATCTATGTTTTCTAAATCAAGTCACTTCATACTTCTACTGGGCTCCCTTAATAATTCTGTCAAGATCAAATAAAGAATTAAATGGGTCAAAGAATACAAATAGTGGTGTAAAACTTCCTGCACAGGTCTTTGGAATCTGAAATCAAATTCCAGCTTCCAATACTTAAAAAATGCTACAGAGCAGGACAACCAAGGGTGAGTGATCTCAGAGTAAAACAAACCCACTTAGTACTTTCATTTTTTAGGATTCAGTTCTTTGCTGACAGAACATCTGAAAACATTGGGCATTACTTTCAATTGGGCATTACTTTCAAACATATGTTCATTTTGGAAAGGCTATCAGGAGAATTAGGAGTTCAAAGTAATCCTTCACAGCAGGACAGAAGCTGTTAGCCCCAGTAATTCTCAGTGTTTGTACATTAAGAAAGTGCATGGAACTTAACTACACTATGATTGAAAATCTGTCTGGCTTTGTAACATGCCACTCACTCGTTTTGGGGTATGCAGAAGAACTAATTTTGTAGGCTTTAGTGATTCTGCAGTATTTTATGTTACAGCAATTTAATTTTGAGATAACCTAAAACCACATAGAGAAAGAGCAATCTGAAATCTTAACACCAATGCAGCTTGTGGCTGATTCAAGAAAATGGATAGATGGAAAAGAAACTACACAAAAGTATTTTGAAAACTATACACTGCAAAAGGGAGAGTATTATTCACTCTCTGCCCTTTTTCTGGTATCAGAACAAAAAAAGAAAAGGCTAGAAATCCAAATTTCATTGCCTGAAATTTTTCTGCCAGGAAAAGAAGTTGTTTGACACATCAGAGAGTTCTATACATAGGTAAATATAATAGTAATTGACAAACAGTGCAGCAAGTTGTAGTTTTAGAAAGTACTATGAGTTAGAAAAAAAAAGAAAAAAAAACTCCAAACAAACAACCCCCCCCCACAAAGCACCAAGAACAAAACCAAAAACCTCACAACATTTTTTTCCCATTTCAGATGCTGAGTTTTCACATTAAAAATTCCAGAGACATGAAGAATATAAAGTTGGAAAGGAGGACTAAGATCACTGATAGCAATAACTTTGTGGAGCATTAGTTATTTACTTTTTTTTCTGAAAATAATTTATTTATGAAACTTCAAGAATCAAGCTGTCTGGAGCTAAGTCAGAACTCATTGTTTATTCAGTATCTAGCACAAGGGGAATTTTCATAGGAACTTTGAATCCTTCTCTAGTGGCACCATTAATTAAATAGGAGTTAAGTATGGCAACTTTGGGCATACCTTTATTTGTTAGAAAAAACCCTAATCTACAGAAGTAGCTTGCTCTGTACCTTACAACTAAGGCAGAACATTACAAATATTGTGCTGGGGGTTAGGGTATGTTCCAGGCTCAGGCTCCCAGATCATAAACATTTCCTCTTTCAAAAGCAGACACTACTGAAATGATTGACACTGTGTAAATGAATAACAAGTTCTTCACAGAGATACCTGCTGATAAAAAACCTGCTGAAATCAATGGATCTGCTTCCAAGAACTTCCACAGAAAAATATGAAGTCTCAACAAAGTAGATGGCAAGGGACAAGAACAAGTAAAATGTCTTCTTTCAAGTACCAAGGGAAGGAGGCACCAGGACTTTGTCACTGAGGTATTTCACCCTTTGTTCTTTGTTCTTCATATTAATCGGAAGCTTTATATCAAGAGCTGTAGGAAGGTACTCCTTTCTGCTAGAAACAAATGTTCATTGGGTTTTGAGGCTGGAAAGAGAAAACAAAAAGCAAAACAGACTTCAGAAGTGATTTTCCTCTCCTTCCCTCTCCTGGGATACTGTTTGCCTGATTTAGTATTCTGAAAGTTAGGAACCTTAACAAAGCTATCTAGGATCCTTCTACAGCAAAGAACATCACAGAGAAGGGAATCCAGAAGAAAATCTGTCCTCTCTTCCTTATCCCCATGGTAGAATGGAATTAAGTGCCACCAGTAGATACCCCTTCACTACACAGAACACTAGTCAGCCTGGTAGACTAGAAGGCCAGCTTGTAACTGGATTTTGGAACCCAACTGGGAGGAATTCCACCTCCCATACTGAACTGGAATATCTCACTGGACTGAGTAAATTTCACTTGTGAAGCTTCCCACTACAAGAAAAGACACATCATCGCAACTGTGTTATGGAATTCTCAGTGCTTACTAAGTAATAAAGCTATTATTCATTTTCCTGCTATTATTCATTTTTATGCTTCTTTTTGGCATTAGAAAGGGCTCTTAAAGCACATAGATTTCTTGGGCTATTGTTAGGTAAAATGTCAGTCCTCTAGCCTGTGATTAGAAAGCTTTCAAGCTAAAGGTGTTATTTCCTTCTTTCCATTATGTGTGTGAGATAGAACTCACAGTTTGTGGAAATGAGCCGGAATGGAGCTCTGAAAACAAAGCAGAGTAATAATGGGATTTTTTCACCTTCACTGCAAAGATTGGTAGCAACCACAAAAGCCACACCGTGAAAAAGTACCAAGTAGGGTTCTAGTTCATGTTTGCTGCCTTATGTAAATTTCTCTGTCATATTAGCTCAGTGCACAAATAAAAAGTCAATCTGAGTGTCTACAAGGACTGCAAACCCAGGCCTTGTGCCTAAACCCTCCTATAATAAAAGTGCAGTGACTAAGGCAGAGCTGACAATTCTACTGACAGAGCACACATCAGATCTGAGCACAGCTCATTCTTCCAGATTGTAATGGCTCTGCATTGCTAACAATAGAAAATCTTGGTCAGTAAGCTAGGCGGAAATCTTCAAGGACACATACATAATGGAGATCAAGAAGTGTCTTTTTCACACTTTAGACTGAGGCTACACTGTGTAGATTTGTGCTTTGCTGTTGCTTCCCAACTAATGTCACTAATGTCATTACAACTGTCACTAATGACATTGTTCCACCACAGACCATCAAAAGCACCTGCTGAGGAGTGCCTCATAATGAAGATCTTTGATGCAGAAAACAAGAAAGCTCATCCTGCTGCCTTCAAGAGAGCAGCAAACAGTGTTGACACAAGCAGCCTGATATTAGCTGGGAATTTAGATCTCTCCTGTCACCTAGCCCTCAAAGAAGGAATCTGTGTCACAGGTGTTGTGATTAGGCGCAGGAAGGTACAAGTATGATGGTCACAGTTTCTATTCTCTGAGCAGAAAACAAAGCAATGAGATGGTTACATCCTTCAAGCAATTATAAAGAGAAAAGGAGAGCAGTAATCCAACTTGTGAACATGTTCTATTCATATTTAAAAATTATTTTCACCTTACTGAAATCCTTCAAGAGACTGCTAATTTCCTTGTCCAATAAAATAATATTGATTAATAAGATGAAATTTTGATCTGTGTTTTCATTGGTGTGTTTTTCTTTATGGGTTTGCTCTTTTTTGGTTTTTTCCCCTCTTTTTTTTTCTTCTTTTTTTTTTTTTTCTAAAAATGACAATAATAGTGTACTAGGAAGACTACCCCCTCCCACCGCAACCTAATGCCTCTATAATTCAGATGCAAAATCTAGTACTGCCAGATCCTGTAATTTTAATGCCTCATGTATTTGGGTTTTTTATTTTGTTTCTCTCCCTTAAAATTCCAGTTCTGTGAATCAGGTTATGATAGCATCTAGTATTTTGAAAGGAAGTATGTTTCCAGTCTTCAAAATATTCCAACATCTGGAAGGAATTGAGAAAAACCCAAGTGTTTTGTTTTAAAAGATGCTTGTCAAGGAATGATCTTCCTGAGACTGATCTGGGGAGATTTACGGGGTAGAGGTGAAGGTGATTCCATATCTGTTGTTTGTAGACAGGAATCACAAATGAGCCCAATGAAACCTTAACACTAAAATAAAGGTTGTTGCTAGCGTCCTATATAGGAAGTGGTTTGTGCTAGTAGTGAGGAAAGACAGAAACCCTTGCTGTGCTGAGGGTGGCACAACTTAAAATCTACACTCTCCTAGCTCCCAGAAGACTAGAATTCCTTCGCTTGTCTCTAATCATTTTTCTTTCCATGTGTAAATGACTAAGAAGGGAAAGGGAAAAGCAAATTCCAACCCATATTGAGGTGCACTACGCTGAATAGATTTAGAAACCCTGCTTGGTGCAATATTAAACTGGATTAGTCTGATGGATTTTTTTTTTGCAGCTTGTGGTACTCAGATTCAAATAGCTGCTACATTGTTTAATCCAGCCACACCAGAATGGGAAGCATGGATTTATAACTCTAATGAAATCAGCAGGTTGAAAAGAACAAGTTGGTTAGCCAGTTTGCAGTACACTTTACACTTTGCAAAATAA
>WBNO01000405.1:80827-129609 GCA_013400575.1 Peucedramus taeniatus
CTACAGCTACAAACGTGAATAAGCAGCTGTCATGGTGTATTGCAGTTCAGCACCAATCACAGTCTAAAAATAAGAGCCATAAACATGGGGACAAAAGCCCTAACCCCATAAAAAATGGTGGAGAGTTTCTTAAGGGAACCTGAGGGAATAGGAACATATTTTCTTTTTCAGAAGACAAGGGAAAAACAGGGACAATGACTACCCCCTACTCTCTACGGGCACATCCAGACAGATTGGTATAGATGGTTCAGAGCCCCTCAGCCTCAGAAAGGTCCCACTCTACACCAGGAGTTGTTTGAGGACAATGCATTACTGGGTTTGTTTTCAAAAACATCAGTGATCTGCTAGAGTATAATCCACTCACACAGCCAAAATTTCACATGCTACATCACAGAACCCTTTTGAATAAGTGGGAGCATTCATTTGTTCCTTATTCAAACTGTTTTTGCTTAGTAACAATATCTGGTGACTCCTGCCACTTTGGAGTTTAAAAAGTTTCTTTTGTGACATTAGATAACCAGCACAAAAGTCACACCCCATGTGCTTTCTTGCTCTCTGTTGGAGGCAAATGGCACTACTGCAGATTGCTTTGAGAGGGCTGTTACCCCGAGTCAGCTCAGCATGATATCAGTGTGATAATAGGGCACTGGAAGGGAGTAATACACTGCCTCCACTCCCCCTGGTTATTAATTTCCCCCTTTTCTCAGTCATTACCAACAGCTCTAAGGGCTCAGGTAAAACGGTGAAAAACAGCCCCTCAGCTGTGGGTCCTGCATCAATTTATACACATGAAACAGCCCTGGTGCAAAGAGAGCAAGTGAGCTCGTAATTCCATGGAACACATGGCCATGTCACAATCAATACTGTATAATACAGGTGCATTGTTTGTCTCTGAAAGTCATTTTGTCTCCCAAAGAGCTCTTTCACTCTCTTAATCTCTTTTCCTTTCTTTTTTCCCCAAGGAAAAGAGAAATGCCTCATGGAAAGCAAAAGATATCTCTCAAAATCCTATCACTTTTAGATTGCTCATCAGTAGCAGACCAGATACACTTAAATCACAGTTCAGTGAAGCATGCATAAGGATGCATCCTACTTTACAGAGCTCTTGCTCCTGCATATTCTCTTCCAACCTCCTATTCTACCCTCAATTAGAAATCCTGTACAGTAAACAGAAAATTTCTAAACAATTAGAAATCCTGTACAGTAAACAGTAAGCAAAAAAGTCCAGCAAGCAATGGCCTAAGCTTTATCACTGACAATTTCTGAGAGCAAGAATTCCTGGTTTGCAACAATTCGTTGTCAATATCCTTGAAGAGCCTTGGTGCTCTCAGAGGCAAATAGTGAGTGATCCAACAGCCCCAAGGTCTTCAACCTGAGCAGCTGTCTTCTGCTCCAGGATAATTCCCCTCTTCCAAAATGACAAGGCTTGCCTTTTCCCAAGTGAATCACAGATGATTTAATACTGAATTACATCCATGTACATAAACACATACTATCATGCAGAAGACATGATCCTCTATAGGTATGTCTACACTTTCAGGTGTGAAGTGGGCTCAAAAATAGATGTGAGAGTGCCATTCCCCATGACCTCAAAGCTTTCCATCCACACTGGCATTTATAGCTCAGATTTCCAGGAAAAGTGAAAAAGCTGTCCCTCACATGTCTCTCACTGCTGATGCAGTGGGAGACTAACATGCTCTGCCCGGCCACAGCCTGCTCTGCCTAGAACACTTCAACAAAATTTGAGTTCATGCAGAGGTTGGGCTCAGGCTGTTGTCTCTCAGAAGAAACATAAATAACCTGAATTCAGAACTGCTATGACCACCGCAGGTATTCACTGAGGATGGAAGGTATCCGTCCACATGTTGGAGAATGGCCTCATACCCATAAATTTTTGACAGTGTAGGCATACCCCTTCAGAACATGCCTGATTTCTTTGCTTTAGATAGTTACCCACTTACTATTTTAATGGTTTCACAGAGAACATCATCTGCCCATTCACCTCTCCCTGTGACAAAGAATTGAAGTTTGCAGCATTTACAGCAAGATGGAAGAAAATCCACTTCAGACATGCACACGCACATGCTCTCACTTGGTAACAACCCCGAAATCTCCTTAGCTGTGCATCAGTATTGATCGTGCTTTAGTCCCCAACAGAGACATGGCTTGCTTTGTCTCGTCAGTGGTGGAAGCTTTTGGGTTTTCTCCATGGGGAATTTCCTCCAAAGTGAGTGCAAACAGTGCAGTCAGAAGAGCTCCAGAGGCAGACAGGGAAAACAACCTGGTAGCTGAGAGGAGATTATTGCTTCCGCTGCTTATGAGCAGCTCAACAGCATGGAGTCCTCCAGGTTGGTGTATCTCTATAACCTTGACCCACCTGGAGATCCATGGTGTCGAACCATGAGCTCATGAAGATAGCACTGCTTCCAGTGATCATCTTCATCCTCAGTGCGTCGGACAGGGAATTGCTGAATCCTCTACCAGTTCTTCTATCACAGGCAAATTCCTTTGCTCCTTTTAGAACCCCTTTTCCACCGTTGTACAGTTTAATACACATGGATAAGAGGTCACACACACCTTTCCTTTCAGCACTTGGTAAATGGTAGTCACTCTACACCTTCCATACTCAGCACCTTCTGCATCAGTTAGACTATCAAGGTAGAGACTTCCATCAGGAATTACAAAATCTAGGATTTCTTTCATGTCCTAACCATCTCTGAACAAGTTTTTTGGGTGGCTGCTTTGTTTTGCAGCGATGCTGAAAAAAGTGAGTAGTAATGTGATAAATATATTCTGATCACCCAAGAAAGATTTATAAAAGGAGATTCCTTAGTATTTCTCAAAGATAAGCAGAATCTGAATTGTGTTTCCAGCCTCAAATCCCATGCTGATGTCCAAGGAAGAGTGTATGCCATGGTGATCATGGTCATCTTAGAATTTTTTCTAACATTTCCAAGAACAGTGCTAGTCTGAAAGCACAGTGTCATAAACTGTTCTTTAGCTCCACTGACTCTGTACTCCACTTTGGTGTCTCTAATGAGACCTTGCTTGCAACCTATTATTTTCAAGCTTTCTGGCCTGCCCATTATTCTCCTACACTTTGTGTTTGATGTATAAGTAATAAATGGTCAGCGTGATGGCTAGAGGACCTTTAAGGAAAAGTATTAAGAAATCTTCTTCCTATGAAAGTTTAGATAAATTAATTTTGCTTAAAGAGCAAATTTCAGCTGACGGCTTGACATTAATTAGCCCTGCCTTACAAAATTCCTCCAAGGTATTATATGAATTTTACAACATGCTATGCATTTTACAGGTAGGTATGCTGAGGTTCACAGGAAGACTAAATGCCACATTATTATTTTATGCAAACAGCTGACCAGTGTGGTGATTAAATTGTGTGGTGATATGTTCTTGACAAGAGTCTTTAGCTTGCTTCGCTGGGGAGTGATAGCAGGACATTTTGAACAAATAGGCATCTGTTTTGGAACTCATCTCCCCTACTGATTTGTAACCTAGCTTTCTTAATTCTGCACTGCCTGTGCAAAAGCAATCTGTTTAAGCTGTGAAGCTGTGCTTGTGGTTTTTTTTTCCTTTTTTATTTGACTGAGTGATAATTACNCCAAGGGATAATTTCTGGAGACTTCATACCCCATAGATATCTCTAATGGATATGTGAATGGAGAAGCAGACCTTGAGAGGTAGACTTAGGATAAATCGTGCAGCTGTACACAGAAAAGTGAACTACATATGAAAAAGCAGGCGCTAGAAAACCCCAATACATGTAAGTTGGCGGGTAGGTTTACCATTCATTTTTCTGCCATCAAAATAATATTTTTGTTTTCTTTTTGGGGGAAGAGGCTGTAATTATTCACTACTGATATTTAATGACAATACATGACAGCATTTCCTGGCTAGAGAAGACACAAAGACAAGAATCCTTCATGCCCCACCACTCTGTCACAGGGAAGAAGCACACACAGCCACCTCACTCTGTAAAAGCCTGATAACCCAGGAAAAGCTTAAGAAGAGACCTTGCACACGTTTAGGCTCTTGTTCAACAGCACAGTAAAAGTGACTCTTTAATCTTCCCTTTTTCTAGAGCCATAGAAAAGGACCAATAAAGCAGATCTAACATTCAGTATTGATATACATGATACCTTCCTAAAAACATATAAAGAGATGTCAATGACAATTCAGTTTTGAAAACCCCCCTATATCAAGGAAGGACTACTTAAGGCAAAGAAATCATTGCTGCATCTCACAGTTCATCCTATAAAGATGTCTCACATAACTGTCCTGAAAGTATTTGAGTTAAAGAAATTTTTGGTTTCTACAATGGATGTGTTTGGTGCTTATTTTCTTCTGGAATGTATTGGCATGATTTTTTGCTCAGAGTCAAAATACATTTGCTAGAGCTGAGGAGGTTTAGGGATGTGTTTCTGCTCTTGCTGCTTTATCTTTATTTCAAATCAAAATGCTGCTTGTGCCATTAGCTTTAGTTGCAGCAGAGATGCTGATGATGTCACGGCAGGGGCAAATAATGAGTATGAGCAGAAAGGACAAATAAAATCTTAGTCTGCTTTCATGCACTTGCCAGCAGTTGTCTCAAGTAAATATATGCACAGTAATTCAAATTATGCTGATGACATATACTTAGTTTACAATGAAGAGTACATTACTCTTTTACTGTGGGGAAATACATGGGATTCCTGCTTAGTAAAACATTATTCCTCAAATAGCCCAGATGAAATACATGAGCTGCTGCTGAGTAAACCCACAGAAATGTGCAAGACTGATAGGAAAACTAGCTCTCTCAGAATGAAATAATGCTTCAAGATCTAACTGTAAGCAAAAAGTAAGTCAAAGACACAGAATCATAACTAAATTACAAGACTGTATTCAGCAAGTTTTCTACAACTTATCAGCAGCCCTTTGATCACTTTACTGTGTAATGGCACTGTAGATTTGTTGCTTCCTGTTTCATTTCCAGCCAACATGAATCTGAATAAAGTTTTACTAAAGCAATTGTCATGAGAAAATCTTTAAAGAACAGGTATTGGGAGCTGCCAAAACGTACTAAGGAAGGTGAAAGATAAATGAAATGTATAGTCTGACCTTCCAGTGCCCTTTTCATTTTCACTCACCTCTCCTGCCTCCTTCCCTGCTCAGGTAGGACTGTAAACCAATGCTTCAAATATGCTGCAGTGGTGACTGACAGCAATGATGCCAATGTACTGTGGAAAGATAATTGATGTTGTGTTCTGTCAGTCTCCCTTATGATATTAACACTGTAATAGCAAATTTATAACTGCATATAATCTATAACTGCACCAACAGAGACAGTTTCTTAAGAACTTCCCGACTGTCAACAATAGAGCAGACTGATAAGTGTGCCCAAAAACCAAAACCAACCAACCAACCAAACGAAAAAGTTTGAAATGTGAAATGTTCTTTATTGGCACAGAAAATATTTAGATTTTGTTTCTACTTCTGTCAAAGTTCCTGGCTGGGGATCTGCTCCAAGGTTTCCTTAATGTGCCTGATTATACATAGCACCTGCTGACTGAGTGATCACTGTCCAGATCCCATATCAAGCAGAATTTGATGCAACAGAGAAGGGGACAAATCTCTTTTACAGGTCTCAAAAGATGACCTCATCTCTGTGTTTTTCTTCAGAAAGCAAAGAGGAGTTTTAGGAGAGTCAATTCGTCCCAAAGGCCATGAATATTGTTAGAGGTTTTTGGTTTGGAGTTCAAATTTGTTGTTATAATACTACAAAATAATAGGAAAATATTGCTAATGTACAATATGTAAAATATTAGATCTCAGCTGTATGTTATTGCAAAGTCTTTCAGTGATTGATTTAAAGGCATGTGAAAGGCATTCCTCAAAGTAGATTTTCTTTAATTCCTCACTTTTTCCTTTAAACAGCTCTGGTTTGGGGCCTCTTTTAACATTTCAAGGGCTGGATAAAACTACCTCTAGAGACCATTAGTATCACCAGCAGTAAATTACCAGCAATTGTGCTATTCTCTGAAATGATAATGAGCTGGATTAAAGCAGATAGAGAACTGCTACCTTAATACAGCTTGGGTAATTAAATTTCAATATGTAGAATTCTATCTGGCATTGCAATGGGATACCATACTCCATTTCCTACCCTTTTAAGGTGTAATTCTGCTAAATACTCTGAAGCAGCTGGCATGTTTCAGCCCAGAAGTGTGCTGAATATGATGCAGTGGAGAGTTTTAGTGTACTGGAGTTGAATCAGTTGGTAATATATTTTATTATTCTCTTAAGGTGACAGATAACATGGAAATGCAAACCATTTCCAGTAGCACTTGATTATGGAGAATCTAGCATGATTTTGGTAGTGTTGAGCTCTGACATCTCCAGTGGAAGGCTATGAAAGATATTCCCAAAACCTCAGTAAATCAGCCTTATGGGCTTCCCTAAAATGCTACAGAAGACTTTCCTGTAATTACTGCTAGTAACATGAGGGAATGCAGCAGAGACAAGATGAAAGCTCTGGATAGTAATTTTTATAATTATCGAGTGAAAGTTCCTGGGTAGAAGTTATAAGATGAAAGTCCTGCCAAGTCAAGGCTTTTCCTGCCTACGCAAAGTTACTAGTCCAAGGGAAGTGTCAAAGAAATTGATTAGTATTTGCATAAAATTTATGTCAGGGTAGAAAATTTTCAAAGTGAATTTCAGTCAAAAATTTTCACTAATTTCTGTGGAGGACTTGATCAAGACAGATACCTATTTCATAAAGTTGCAGGTTTCTCACAAGAATAAAAAATTTTCATATCTCTTAGGATCTCTGGGGGAGTGTGTCTGTGTTGCTTCATTTTAATTTGGAGTTAGATGTCTAATACTACCTGGCCACAAAGGTGTAAGATGAAATTTTGTGACAACTAGGAGGGAAAGAAGATCTAATTTGACCCCTGTGGAAACAATATTTCTCCCAATCTAACTGTTTGTGAGCTGAGATTTCTAGATTTCTACCTAATGGGCAGAATTAATTTGATGTGAGCTCTGTGTTGTATACTATTGAACTAATGAATAGCCACTGATGGATATGGTATCTGCAGGGCATTTCACTCTGCTGAGTCACATAGTTTTTGCAGTATGTCAAAAATGAAATTATTCTTCTAAGGGCCAGCATTTTTCTGAAGACAAACAAAAACCAAGATGCAGCTAAAAATCTTTTTAAGGGACAGAACAATCCATCATTTCAGACACGATTTTGACATTATCCAATATCTTAGCAACTGACCATGCAAACTGCCTCCCCCAAATACTGTCACATGCCCACTTCCATCCAAGAGTTATAATCAATACTGAAATGATGAACAGTTCACTGTAATTGCTTTAATTGCCTTATAAAACCCAGCAGCTCTCTGATAAGTACAGGAGGTGATTGTCCTGCTTTACTCCAACTGTGCAGCCTCACCTCTAGTCCTGTGTGCAGTTTTGGGTGCCACAATTTAAGAAAGATGTAAAGCTGTTAGAGAGCATCCAAGGGAGAGCAACAAAGATGATGAAGGGCATTGAGGGGAAGCCATATAAGGAGCAACTGAGGTCTCTTGGTCTGTGCAGCCTGGAGAAGAGACTGAAGGGAGATCTCACTGCAGTTACAACTTCCTTGTGAGGGGAAGGGGAGGGGCAGGCACTGATCTCTGCTCTGTGGTGCCCAGTGACAGGACCCAAGGGAATGGCCTGAAGTTGTGTCAGAGGAGGCTTAAGCTGGATATTAGAAAAAGATTCTTCACCCAGAAGACGCTTGGGTACTGGAACAGGCTCCCCAAAGAAGTGGTCACAGCCAGAGTTCAAGAAGCATTAGGACAATGCTCCCAGGGACATGGGGTGATTCTTGGGGTGTCCTGTGCAGGGCCAGGAGTTGGGCTTTGATGTTCCTTGTGGGTCCCTTCCAACTCAAGGATATTCTACGATTCTATGATAACACATAGACGTCAAGAGAAAACACACAAGTCTGAAAAAGTTTCCTCTACTCCAAGGCATGCAATAGAGTTCATAATTTTGAAACACTTGCTCATGAGATGTATCCATAAAAAGAGAGAGGAGAATTTAAGTCCTGAAGAGTGTTGCATAGGACAGTATGCTAAAATATTACCAAAATTATCCACAGGAATATCAGAGGCTTCAGTTGTTAGAGAAATTAAGAGAAAACTGAGACCACCTTTTTTTCACCTTAGAGACAATCTTACCCCAGTCCATGGGAGGTCATTCCCATCAGGGATTTAAATCAGACAACTCTTTGAAAAAGACTCCCACTGGCTGTACCATTATACATTGAAAACAAACAGCCTGCTGAGCTTTGCCTGCAAAACCTTGCCTCTTTGATGAGTTTAGCTTCTGCTGTGAGGAGCATGGGATGTTTAATCTTGATCAAATGGGACAAGGAACACCTTGATGTCCCTGGCATTTTCAAAAGAGATTATCTTTCACATTCAGATTTTTTAACTCCTTGCCAGCTCACTCCTCAGTGTGCTAGTCATTTGCTTAATGCCAAAGAATGAGCCATCTAAGTACTGAAAAATCTCAAGCACATCACAAGCCATTTCTTGCACTAAAAGGCTGAAATTCAATTCAAGATAGTCATGTGGTATTTAAACAAATTGCACTCTATCTCTTACACTATTAAAAAAATTTGCCTGGCAAAAGTAGTCCTTTTTCATACTGCTGTTTTATAACTGGGAGTTAGGTAGGGCATCAATCCTCACAAGAAGAGGATAATTTTTCACAGGAGTGTAACTCTGTGTCAGAAAACCCAGTATTTCCACAAGGGTTCTGATCTATTAAGAACTGACCACAAGCTTTAATAGAAAGCTACATCTTGCCTGAAGAGTAAGAGGCTTCAACAATGCTTTGGTATTTTATTTCTATTGTTACTTTTGGTGTTTGTTTGTTTGCTGGTTTGTGTAACGGGTTTGTGCAGGCTTCTGTGTCTGTGCAAAGCTTATGATGCCAGAAAGAAACTGATCAGAGTGAAAGGTAAGAGAGCACTTCTCATTCTCTTGTGTTTCTGCTGCAATGCCAAGCTCAGGAAATTAGATTAATTTTCAGGAAGACACTGAGTTGCCAGCATCTGAAAGCTCCTAAATTCTGTAAGTCTGCTACACATCACTCATGACAGGTCACAAAGAGAAAGAGCACTCACCAAAGAGAAAAAACAATCTGAGGGGCAGCAGTACCACCCAATAAAACTCAAATGCTCCTTACTACACCATGCATTACATGAAAAATGGATCTATAGAGTATGATCTCTTCTCCTGTCAATGACACTGACCAAACTAAACAAAAAACTGGACATTTATCTTAGAGGAAAGTTGCTCTTTCAAAACAGAAATATCTCCCGCAGGATGTTCTCATTTTGAGATGGTCTTGTTTAGAGATTTAGCTGGAAATCAAACTTTTTGGCTTGGTCTGTTTTTCTTTTGGTTTTCCTACTTTGTAATAATTTTGTCTAAAAGCTAAAGGGAAAAGACAGGCGGGCAGAGAAACCTTGTAGTTAAAGGATAAATTGATTAAAATGAAGAAAACAAAATTACATTAAAGGGCTGTGATGTGTTGCAGGACAAAAAGAAAAAAACACCACCAGCAGAAGAAAACCCTGGAAGATGAGGGGTTTATTACTTTTTGCTTTTAGAAAATGATGATTGCTCATTCAACCAGTTGAAACATTGTTTTAGAATAACTGATTTTTTCTAGGCAAATGGAATGAAATCTGATTTTCTCTCTTACTACTGAAGCTTACAAGAAATACGGTATTTTTGGAACAGGCTGCTGTGCATATGGGAGGTAACTGGATAGAACAGCCCAGTAAAGTACACAAAATCAGGAAAAAATTTTGAATTCAACTCAGGTCAGTGCGCACCAACATAAAAATCAGAACAGATATCAATTGCTTCTTCTATTTCATGTTAATTCTTCAAAGAACTGCACTGCACAGAATTGGTTAAGTAATACCAAGAAATATTTTGCATCTTGTCAGAAAGCAGGTGGTAATTGACAGTAAGCATCCTCATGGTAATACCCCGGAAAAATAGACTCTTTCAAGGTATTTTGGTTATCCTTGCTTTTGTGGGGCTTTTTTCTATCCCAGGCTTTAAGTAATTTTCCAGACTTGCTTTAATAAAAGCAGAATAATGTGTCATATAGAAGAGATACTTACCAGCTGTCAGGTAATTTCCCAACACAACTCAAAGCTGTTCTCTTCAGCAGAAGGCTTCCTGTAATTCTGCATGGTTTTTCATATTGCCCACAAACTCCAGTTATCCTGTGAACTATTTTCCTTTTCCAATTAAAAGACCAAACTACTTTCTAAACAGTTTCAGGATAAAGTGTGAGACTTGCTCCCACTGTTCCTGGATAAAAGCATGCCAGCTGCAAGCAGCCATAGATGACAAAAAGATTTCTACTCAAACATCAGCATTAACAAAGAAAAGTCTCCTTCTGAAGAATGCTACTGAGTTGGAACAGCAAGCAGGGCTTTCCAATTAAGTTTTTTACTTCTTCTAAGCCTTTCAGGAGCTTTTTCAGTAACACTTCAAGAAAATCCACACAGATATGTAGAATGAAAATAAGAAGGGAATAATAATAATAATAATAATAATAATAGGGAGAAAGAAAAAAAAAAGACTTTTTGTGTGCACTTTGTTTTTGCTGGTTTTGTTTATAAATCTGCCTATAAATTATCTTCTAGTGTAGAAAAAAATGAAAATTACCGTTGTTAAAATTATAAAGAACAGAACTGTCTTTTTTTTTTTTTTTTTTTCTTTTTCCAGAGCAGCCTGGGCTTTGAGAATGATTTATCTTCCATCTTTACAGCTGACAGATGCTTTTTTTCATCTCAGGGGACTGTGAATGGGACAAAAACCACCCTCTGCCAGCTCTGCTGGGGCACATTCTGAGCACTCAGGTCATTGATTCTAACACAGAGGTGCTCAGAGAGGCAGCATCAGGTGTTTTATACCCAGGGAGTCTGGAAACACCCTGGGCTCCAAAGCTCTGCTAAGGTACCATGGCACAAGTGAAGAAGACACATGTAGGCTCTCATGTCTGCTCCAGGCACAGGCTGCCCTTCAGGACTCATTATTAAGTGCTTAATGTAGGAGGCCTTTGAAGTCTCTCTGGGCTGCAGTTGCCAGTCTCTCTTGATTTAGAGTTCCTGGTATTATTGCATTTGTGGGCACTGCTGGCAGGCAACAGTGCAGGTGTGAGGGTGCTGGGAGCAGGCAGGCAAAGGCTGTTTGTGCTGTTTATCTGCTACCTCTGAAATAATTGCTGTTACTGGCAGCTGACAGCATGAAGCAGACACTGCTCTTACCCTCTTTTGTAGCCAGATATTTTTAAAATAAATACAAATGCAAGGGCTCTGACAGTAGCTGCCACAGCAGCATGGCTGGGGTGAGCCTGCTCCAAGCACTGGAGGTGAGAAATACCAGTGGGTTTGAAGCTGGACTCCCTTTGCCAGCATCTACCTGTGGATATGATGGAAGGTCACAGCAAAATGCACCAAGCTGGTGCAGCTTTGCTGGTAAGCAAGTTATAAATTACCCTGGGATAGGTCTCTTTCAATCACCCTGTGTGACAGGAGCTGGAATACCAAACCACTCTGTGCTGGTAGAAAAAAGGAGAGGCAGAAAATGAAAATTAAGTTGGTGCTGTACCTTCAAGAGAATGCATTAAAAGTAAAATAAAAATCAAGCCTCACATTTGTGAACCAAATTCTAGCTACTTTACTCAGTTTTAGAATTCCCTCTGTGACACTCAGAGCCTGCAAAGGATCGGAGGATAGGATTGTGCCATCTCATTCACTCTGCTAAAAATCTCTACAGATGAACATTTAGGGAATTAGATATCAGGTGGGGAGGTGGAAAAGAGAAAGCAGTGTCAAGAAACGACTGGGAAAATCCCTGTGTATGAATATTAAAACAAGCTCCTGAAATGTGAAAAGGAAGAACGGAAAAGGATCATACACCAGAAATATAAGAGAAAAACAAAAACAAAAAAGCAGACAAAACCCCCCAGAAAATAAAAAGCAAGAAAAAACCCCAAAACTAGTGAATTAGGTAACATAATCAAACTCTTTGTGAACGCCAGCCAAAAATAAAATCTAGTTTAAAAACAAAATGGGTAAGGAGGAAGACAGCTGGAGAAGAAATGACTGACAGCTAAACAGAGTTTAAGAGACAAACAAGAGTTTGGCTTAAAGCAGGGGGATGTATCCATCCCTGACCTATTTGTCTAAAACAACTATCTTTCTTTGCTAGCATTGTTCATTTCTCAGTCAACTGATCTGTCTGTGTTTTGCTGCAAGGGTACAGTAGTTATCTCAAATGGCCTTTAAATCCATTCCTTCATCTCTAAATTACATTCTCCATGGGACATATATTGGGAATTATTGTGATGGTTTTTATTTATTTTCCTGTACATATTCCATACAATAAAGATAAGACACACATTAGTACTCACTTTAGCTCAGAACAGAGAGGCATAGCTGGTTTGTAATCATGATTAAGAAATTGTGTAAACTAGATAATTTTACTGAGATAGAAATTTTTTATATATCTAGCCAAAAAATGTTGCTTCAGCATTATTCTCTCCAGCACTCTGGTCTGTCCTGTCATGAATTGCCCATGCTCCTCCAAGTCTTCATGTGGTAAAAGAAACTGAACCAGGTGACAATTTGAAGGAATTGCCTGGTAATCAAAGCCCTGCTACAGTTGGGCAGTCACAACCAACTGCAATCATATCTCATCCCAAACGAGCACTGATGTTTTATGGTGATATTGGTAGAAAGGCAATCATCCTGCAGGACTTCCAACAGGAAAATTTGGAACAAGGGTTGCTGTCAAACTCATACCTGCCAACTTTGCCCAAACATCTGAAGAGCCCACAGCAGGCACAAGAAAAAGTATTTCTGTTCCAAGTAGCAAAAAAGGCTATTCTAAGAAATTCTCCTAGTGGCCTAGTCACAAAAAAGAAAAACAAACAAACAAACCAAAACCAACCAACCAAAAAAAAAAACAAACCACCAAACCATTCCAAATTTAAATGGATCCAATCTAACCAAATACATACTCTCCTGTAGAAAAATAATAATTTTTAGGTCACAAATTTATCATGTAGTGGGCTGTATCATTGTAGTAAAAAGTGTATTTTTTATAAAATTACCATTATCTCCTAAGGCTTATATCTCCTCATTCACTTTTTCTCCACTAATTAGATTTGTCATTATTATTTGTTTTCTTCACGTTCACCTTGCACACTGCTGAGCTGGTACTTTGATCCCTCAAAACAATATTAGGCAAAAAAAAAGTCCAGCAAGGTTTTTAAAACTTTTTTTTAAAATGAAAGAAATTAAAAGCAAAGAGTTTCAACAAGCTGTTGAAACAGGAGAATATGGATTTGCTTTTTTTTTGTATTTCTAATTAAGCAATTAGTAGTTTTTGTTGTTTTGTTTCTTTTTAATCTAGGCAGATGTTTTCCTCTAGAATTTTTAGCTAATAGAAAATCAAATATTTTACTGAGGAAACTTCTTTAATAAATTTATTAAAGCTATAACTTTCTTGAGCTTCTGTAATTTTTGGCAGTTATCGCTTTTTAATACAAATAAATGGCAGGTACTGACAGTTGGAGCTGTTCTCTTTTTTTATCTTCCTCTCCTAATAGGCCTTTTCTTGTTCTTAAGCATGGGAAATTACTGAATCTGAAAAGAAATAAACCCTCTCTGCTCTAAAATACTGTTTTTCATTAGAGACAGCAGTAATTCTATAATATACTTACTACTAAGGAAATTTAATACATAAAGAAATGCTATAAAGACTGAATATGAAAGAATAAGACTGTTTAAAAAGAAGACTCAGTCGGAAATGGAAAGCTCCTTGCAAATATGGTGTCAGGTCACAGTCTTAAAAATTAATTAAGGAATGTTAAGAGAAAGGGTAAAAAAGATCACTAAAATGATAATACTTCATTCCAAATCTGGACTTTCAATAGAGACAAGCATAGCTGAAATCTCACTCTTCAACTCCATGTAGACAATGAAAATACATCTCAGGTGAGAAACAAGTTCATAAAGCAAACCCAATGATTTTTTATTTTTATTTTTTTTTCCTGTTATTGCAATGAGACTCCAACTTAGCCTCATCTATTCAGGACAATTATTCAGCCAATGACACGTTAGCCTAAAGCACCACTGGGACACTTCTATAAAGTACCAAAATCTGATCATTTTGGTCTCAAACAGCTTACTGTAAATTATTGAGTGAACATTTTGTCTTCCACATCTGGCTGGGTGTTAAAAATCGGACTAATGGAACTGGGGCACAAAACTTCAGCAGTAAAGTGCACTGCCACTGCATAACTACAAACACAAGCAGACTGCTCATTGCCAGCTCTCACAGCAGGCCCATCCTGAATACCTGCAGATTTTCTCATGCTTGTACAGGTGCCCTTACATCCTGCATGTTTCAGAAATAACAGCTCCTGTGTCATGCCACTAGCAGCCTTCTTCTGCAGATTTAGAACATACAGGTTCTAAATCATACAGGAAATCAGAGCTAGGATGGTTTGCTACTGCTTGGAGACAGTCAAAGAGAGCTCCTTATTCCCAGCTCAGGACAAAAATCCTGCTGTTCTGGCTCAAACAAATGCTTGTTACTCATCCAGATCTCCTAACTTCTTCTGAGGGACCACTTGTGAGAGTGACAGTGTCTAAAGTGTCAGCAGGACAAGAGCACCCACTCAACCTCAAACTAAAAACACAGAGGCTGCTTTAGAGATGGCAGCCATTCAAAAAGTGTAACCCCAAGCACCTGGCTGTTTGCAGAGCATGGGGAGGATAAGCTAGCCCATGAGTTTGTGAGCAATACTGCAAACATTGCTCAAGTTACCTCCAAACACAAGTTCTATAAACAAAGCTGGGCATGCTGTGCTGGCTGTGTAAATAGAGGGTCTAACAATTATAGATGTTGCTAACAAAAAGATCAGTTATTGTTTTACACATAAATCTTAAAATCAAAACAATTCTTTTATTCTAAAGAGATTACTTTTTTCCCCGCACGGAAAAGTCAGTATGGAGATCTGGTCTCAACAAAAGTGCTTAGCAAAGAAAGATCCAGCAATCAGGCAGAAACCATCTTTACCTTTTTCTGATCCAGGCATTTTTTCACTGCTCTTTTGAAATCTGAAACTCACAATGACATGCTGTTGAAACCCTTAGGTTTCAACCTGGTGTTACAGAATTGCTGGGAATAAGATTTTTTTTGATGGTTTGCTGTTTCTTTGGTGTTTTTTTTTTTAACTAATAAGTAAATTAATGAAAGAAAGTTTTAAAAATTCAGTATTTCAGTATTTTGACCATTTACATGATTAATGTCCAGACTTGATTAAGGAAGGAGTTTGAGTGCAGTGTATGGAAGCCCCATCACAGTTTACCCTGCCTTTTGATCTGCCTGAGTTCATTCCCTCTAAGTCCCACTGCAGCATTGACACGTAAGAGCTCCTTTGTAATTCTTGACATCTTTGCTGCTGCTTTACAATAAAGATACCAAAAGTATAAAATCAGATTCTACTTGAAAAACATACAGCAAGTAAATATTAAATGTGATCATGGCAAGGAGATTAATAAAGTAAGTGGATGGCTGGCATTTATTTCAGATCAAGATCTTCACCAGTCAGGAGCTGGAAAATAAAAACAGTTTGTGACAGGCAATAACCTGTAGTGATGGTAGAGCTGCCCTTGTAATGAAGCTGCAATCACTCTTCTGATCTCCTGCCGTCTTGTTCCGTTCTTTTCCTTCTTGAGGAATTGGCACTTCCAATCTGTTCTAATTCTCCTGATTCTAGGCTTTGATTTATACTGCTCTGGCTATTGTACATCCTGTCAGAGGAAGGAGGAGTTAAGCCTTCGAGGTGGAAAGAGAGGCAGCAGTGACATGAGGGTGAGTAAGAACAGAGAATAATACCAGCGATTAGACAATGCTGATGGGTGACGTATGAGCCTGCCTTCCTCTGTAATTATACATAAAATTTTTTGCTTCAGTCTTGGCTGATGTGAACAAATACAATGTACCACCACCCCCCAACACTCTGCAGAAAAAAAAAATGAAAGAAAAAGAAAGAAAGCTCCATGCAAAATTATAGTCCAATAATAAGAGCATGATGCTGAACTCAGGGTCTGGACATCTGGGTTCTGGCCCCTTGGCACCAGCATGAGGCTAGACAGAACACATTTATTCTTCCTGCTGCCCCTTTGTTTACTCTGTTGCATTGAAATAGATTTCTAGAAGCTCTGCTTTGCTAACAAAGTGCAACAAATGAAGAACAGACTCTTTAGAAGTGACGTCTCAAATAGAATTTATCTAACCCTGCTAGTTATCACACTTGTCTGTCTATTTACAGGTCCCTGGGGCCCTGTGAGTCTCCCATGCTCTCNGACATTCCAGTTGTGTGGGGTAAACCACTTGACAATTCAATTGCTCTCTCTGTCTGTAAAAACTGAAGTTTCACTCACCTCAGAATACAAATATATAAATTATATATTTATATATATATAAAATATATAAATATAAAGATATATATAAATTATAATAAATTATGAAGTAAAAATAATACTATAATAAAATAATATAGTAGTTATTTATATTTAATTCTTTAAAAATCACTGCCCTCAATAATCAACAGCCTTTTATAAAGTGGAAGGATACCTCTCTGACCTTAGTAGCCAATGTAAAATCAGGCACAATAAAGTCTGATACCACTAATAATTTTAATCATACTTGAGAGTGATGTCTATTTCCACATGATTGACTAATACTCCTAAAAAATGCATTACATTTCTTAGTTCAGCAACTGTCTATATTCTGCTGCTTAACAGTAAGAAAGTCACTGAGTAAAAAATACCTTGGAAACACTTTCAAATGTGCCCTGGATTTTCAGCTTGTGTGAATAGGTTTTGTGTGTAGAAGAGGAGATGCTAACAAATGTGGGTGAAAAGATAATGAAAGATTTTGCAGTCTTTGCTCAGACTAGATACTATTTCATTCCTTTAGTATTTTGTGCCAGATCCAGGGACTATCACTCACAGTATGGAGCAGCTGATGTGACAAACATTTCTGGGGTGTTTGTTCAGTGGTGAAATAAACTACCCAAAGTGAATAAAAGAGCAGTTGCCTCAATCCTAAAGTGAGCTGAAGAGACAGCAGGTAGTATAAAAAAGGCAATGCTAAAGCAGCAGAAATGTCATAAGACAGGAATCCCTTTGCTTGCTGTGCAAGATTTTGCAAAGTTTTCAAGAAAGGAGATGACAGAGCAGCCAATACTGAAGTGAAGGAGACCATGAGACAAAAATTAACTCCCCAGGGAAGCCAAATCTATTTTAAGATCACGTATTTTCTTTGGGACACACACAAGCAACTAGGTTTGTGCTTTTGGAGTGGACTGAATGCTGTGCCAATTCCAGGATGGAGGAGATGCAGAAGAGTTCCTGTCTGTGTGAAAGCAGTCCTGGTATATTCAAGGAAAATGAGCCTGAAGGGAGTTTCTACTACTACCCACAGTGTAGACCTGCAGTTTAATATCTCTTTAAAGGCACTTGTCTTTAAAAAGACAAGTGGATGAAGCAAAATAATGCTAAACCATAACACATCAGTGTTATGTTCACAGGTATTGAACCAAAAAATCCTCCTGCAAGATGTGATCAAGAGCAGGCTGAGGTATGGAGTCAGCCACCAGAGATTTGCAATAATTATCTGATGTGGGGAGTGGAACAATAAATACAGCCCCTGCTGAACAGCCCATGTCTTTGGTTTTGTCTTTTCTCCATGATATTTCTGGTTTGCAAGCTCTCCCTTCAGCTGTGCTGCTCTGGAGCCCTTCCTAGAGTAAAAGGGTCCAGTTGTTGTTGACCAGTTGTATCCTGTCTAGAATACCTTCAGCTTCTGCCTACAGATACCAGTCCATTAATTTAGAGGTGGGGAGCTGGTTCACATATGTTAAGTGAACAGTCACACAAAAAAAAGTACCAAGTTCTCAATACTGAATGTGAAAAGCTTTAAAGACTCTCTTGGACTTGACATAATAATTGAAACTATTAATCAGACTGTGAAGCTTAGCCAGCACACTTGCAGATGTACAATTTAAAATATAGGGGGGAAATATCCAGTGGACAAATTAATGACAATTAACAGATTGTTCAGCATAGGTCATTTTATTTTCAGTGATCTGAAAGCAAAAGAAAGTGTCAGCTGTCTGATGAGACCAGTGACTGATGAGACCCAGGACTGAGGGAATGTCTGTTCTCAGAAAAGCCCATCTTCACACAGCCCTCTTTGAGGCTATTGGGAAGACAAAATTTTTCTCATAAACCTAAGAACTTTTTGTGTCCTGCCCCTCTCTTCCTTAGGCTGAGAGGGCAGACACAACAGCCAAACCCCACAGAAGGGACTGACTGCAAACTGCTCAAAAGAGCAACGTGCTCCTGCAGTGAATGTGCAAAACTAAGAAAATCAGTAGCTCTGTGTGTGTATGGGGCTGGATAGGTGATCATAACTCATTGACTCAAAGACTCAGAGAGCAGACAAAGTCATTCTGTGACTGACAAGTCATTTTGTGTCTCTGAAAAGAGTTATGATGAGAAACACATGGTGGAAGGAAGAAGAGTATGGAGGGTGGAGGAGTAAAAAGGAAACTGAACTGAAGACTTCTCTGTTTTCAATCTGCTGGATGTTAACCAAAAAAGAGAAAGTTCCCTCTCTCTTCTCCCAATCCAAAACAGAGCACTGCCTTCCATATAATAATAATAAATCTTTAACTTGCTTTCGTAAAAATGTTGCTCTCTTCACTTAGATGTTTAATTAGAGTAATAATAGATCATTAAAAAAAAAACAAGAAAAGCATGAGACAGCTTTGGCAAAATCTATCCTTTTAAAAAACATCAAGGAAAGAAGTATTTGATTTTCAGATTACTTCCCCAATTAATCCTTTCATTCCTCACTGTGTGGAAGATAGCATAATCATCTATGTATAAATAGTGATAAGAGCAACTGCATGTACTCTGTTGTGGAGAGTATGGAGGGGTTTTTACAGAATTTTTTTTTTCTTTTGCCCTTGAGGGACTATAGGTAGTCATTTCAGCAAGCAGCAAGAGAAAAAAAAAAAAAACAGGTATTGTACCAAATCCCAGGTATTCCTGAGCTGAGGGAGCTGGTTTTCCTGCTGCACCATTCAGGGTCTGGACCCTGGCTGGGATGACATGTACACAATTTCCATTTTCACATAGCTATTTGTATAGGAACATCCTTTCTAATTCAATTGTTTTGTTAATTTACTTGAGAATGCTTATCTAAGCAAAGATCAGCTGTCATTTTCCTCATTGTGCAATTCAATTCAGGGTTTAAGGAATGGTGGGAGATCAGGCAACTCCTCCCTTTTCCCTGGTGGGATGTGTCCACCCCTTCAAAGCAAAGACAGTGATGTTCTCACTTTCTAGCTAATCGATTCCACCCCTGAACAGGACTGACATCTTGGCAGCACTGATGGGTAGCTGGAAACATACCTGGGCTCCTACCAGAGCAAAGTGCATCTGAGCATTCTGAGGTGCTGACTTCTTTTAGCACCTCTCCTCCTGCTTTCATGCCTGCCTCATAAACACCCACCAAGCCCCAGCCTGTCAAACCCTGGTGTCAGAGAAAACGTGCTGCCAGCTGACAGGCCCTGGATTAGACTCCTTCTGAAGCTGCACTTTAAGCACCCAGAGTGGCTCACTGCAGAGCAGCAAGAGGTCTGGCACTTAGCACACATACTAATCCTCTCACATCATGGCAGGGAACACAGCCTGAGCAAGAGACAACAGCCTTTCAAATCCCTGTGTCTGGATAACTCGGGGATCCTGTGTGTCCTTTTAGTGTCCAGGATGCTGTGAAACCAGGCTGGGCTGTGCACAGCCTGAAATCCCCCCAACCCCACCTGTGGCTGACCATTGCAGCAAAGAGGAGCAGGTTAAAGAAGAGTGGGGGAGAGAGTTGACATGACGAGCACAGAGGGCTTCTAGGTGGCCTGTACAATATCTAATCATTGGGATTACTAATAACTAATCACACAGGAAAGAGTGATAATTACTCCTTAATGCCGCAGTGCAGGAACTGGCTTCATGGCAGAGCACAGGAGGTTGAAGAGATGAGGGTGTTTGTCAGCACAACAAAAATATGTTGCTGTGATCCCTAACAATGAGGTCTTAGAAGAACTTCAAAATAAGCAAATGATTCCTCTGTATTTAGTTATCATCTTTTCTCTGTCTATGTGTTCAGCTGCAAAAAATTTCTTCCTTTCTGGTTGTTTTGCTTTTAATTTTGTTCCTTTGTTTAAGAAGCAATAATGTGCAATGAGTAAAATGTTGATCCGGAGCTATTCTTGTGAAATAAATAAATTATTAAAGAAAAGGAAATTGACGGCTCTCCTGGGCTTTTTTCCTTGTTCTTTTTGTTGTATTGCATTAACACCACTGCCAGAGGCTTAGAAAATAGGTTTAACCACAGCTTCCTCATGCCTTGAAGGAAAGGGCTGAAGACCTTTTGTTTGCTCTATCTACTCAAACTGGAATAAAAGTTAAATTGAGAACTTTTCACCTGCGAAGATGTGCAATCAGAAGTCTCTGAGCCTCCTGATTCAACCTGAACATAGCATCCAGAGAATATCAGAAAATGTAGACGATGCATTTTTCCTTTGCTGTTGCGCTCTAGGCATTTGTTATGCTGTCATCCTTAGCACAAAATCAAGGCACCTTCAGCTGGTCCTGTCTACTGACCTGCACTGAGGAAACTTGATGTTTCCACTCTTAAACAGTGGAGAAAAGAAAGGTGTAGGGAGGGCAAGGGGCTCATTCTCATTCAAGTCATAGCATCACAGAACATGCTGATGGCCAGAAGATCCCCCTTGAGAGAATGACCAGCCTGCCTGTGCCCCAGGAAAAGGTGATTCAGGCAGTCTTCAGTGGGACTGAGTCTTTAGAAACTGCACCTTTTGTCCACAGCAGCCAGATCCAATGACTCTCCCTGAAGAGCAGCACATTTGATTTCTAGGCTGCCACTATATCCCCAAGCTATGTAAATACTGCTGTTGCTGGTCCAAGAAGGACAAAAAAAAATTCTGATGAGCAGAAAAAGCAAAGCAGGCTGAGCATTGTCCAAAGAAGATGGCTCACCTGATGACTCTGGATGCAAAAGCAGCTCTCCCTAAGCCAGAGTTCCCACTTTTCTCTCTCAGAAGTGTGGCAGCAAAGAGAACAGGCACACAGTGGTACCACCACCCCAGCATAAAGTGGGATACCATCCCATGTGCCAGTAACACCCGGGGTCAGTGGAAAGGCTCTTACTCTCCAAAGGCCCATGCTATTAGGTAATTTGCACATGGAATAAAAAAGCAACTGAATATTTGAAAGATAATATATCATTCATTTCCTTCTATGGATGCCCAAATTTAGATATATTTAATGGTAAGTTTAGTGCTGAGTGTTCCAGAAATGCTACCAAACACTTTAAAAATCTAAACAGGAAGAGCAGACAAAGCTTGTGAGAGTGAAAATGATATTTTATACAGTTTCAATGTTAGAAGCTGAGGTACAGGAGGTTACTGAGTTTGTCCAAGGCCGTGTCAGCAACCTGTGGTGAAAGCAGGAATTCAGCCTTTGTCACTACTTTCTGGAAGAAAACGACTCCTCACCTCTTTAGCTATGTGTCATTTCCACACCCCACTTTGATTTTTAAGAGTAATTCAAGAAAATAATGTGGAATATTAATTGTCAAATCTGTCATTCAGAAAGGATGGCAGTGCTTGACTTACCTGAGGTTTTTTAAACCTGATATTTTGTATTCCCCTGTGCTTCAAAGTAGGAGATAAACAATCTCAATCTTTGCTAAAGAAAGGGAGAGAGATAGTTACAGGCTTTCTTCAGACAAAACATAACAAATGCTTTTGTTCATCTTCTTTCTTTTTTCTTTCCTTACTTTTTTTCCAATTGTGTACTTTTGGTTTTTTTCCCCTTTACTAAAGCACATAGCAAAATAATTAATAACAGTAGGGTATTCCTTACAGGAAACTGCTTCTGATGTCAAAACCTTTCAGTAAAGATCCCTACATTTACTCTGTGGATCAGATTGTGAAAATGACTAGCAGACATCAAACAGACATTTTTAATGAGAATTTAACAGTGAGCCCTTCATGTATTCTTTCCTTCTAGTGGCAGTTAATTGTGCTGGCTATCACAAATGTCAAAAGCAGAAGGTAAACTTATTTTACCTTCCTTCTTCCCCACTTTCCCTCATATTTAATAGCCTTCTATGTTTGGCTAAAGGAAGAAACTTCACAACCAAGGCTCCCTGTTTAAATTCTCAGTGCTAGAGCTCAAGGTCATACTGAGAAGGCATGACATTGCCAGGTTAAATATAGCACTTTCTTTGGTAATGGCCTTTCCTTTCATGTCACTCATGCTCTGACAGCTTTCATCAGCTGAATATACACTGCTAGAAAAGTGAAATTAGGGTGGGTGAAAGAGGCCAGTAATGGATGAGGGGATCAGTTTGGGCATGGAAAAGCAATAGCAGAGAAAACATCTCTCTTTTACTTCTCACCAAGATCTGGAGCAGTTGCAGCTTCAGTACCTTCTTGTTTGAGGGATACTGAACATTTTAGCTTATCCTCCTTTCCTAAACAGAAACTTTCCCAGTAAGCATCTCCTAAAGACTCAATTTTCTAATACTCCAGCACAAAGAAAAACCCTGTGTATGGAGTCTGTCTGTTTCTTTTTTTCATTTGGCAGCCCCACAGCTGAACTTCACTATCTGACAATCTGCAGGAAGCAAATCCCTACAACACTGTCATGGGACCAGGAAGAATTATTGTGCCTGCCTCAGGTTGCTAAGCCAAAGCCTACCCAAGGTAACAAGAGTTGGTCTCTGACCTCAGCAGGCTTTGTGTAAGGCCATAGGAATGTGTCAAAAAACATGCAGCAGGTGGGTGGCATGGTCAGGAGCTTATCTGTGATCAACCTGGTCTCAGTCCAGTGTGCTAAGTGAAAAAAACATCCTTTCTAATTCAACCCTGCTGCTCGCACAAAGCACTAGCACCCTTATTCGAGGAAATGTCTGGGATATTCAGTGGGTTATTATGGAGAGAGATCAAAGAGGCATGAAAGTCTAATAAAATGGTAAACATCAGTGAGTTCACCCACCTATGTGTTGGTAAGTCAACTGGTACAAACAAATTTAAAAATCCCATCAATTCCTAAGTGATTTCTAGAATAAGTAGAGAACATAAGAGTAGGTGCTCTTAACTAAATAGCTGAAGACATGACACAGTCAAAACACTGAAAAATAATAAACTAATCAGTGCATTAAGAGCGCAAGACAAACTGCTTATAATTACTGAACTGCTTAAAAAGTACTGAAGGCAGAAATAAAATAAATTAAAAATTTAAAAAACCCAAAGAATGAAAGAGAAAATAAAATCCATGGATTCAAAACAACAGACAGTTTCTGATTCAGTGAAGTCATGTGGAAAACAAACTGGAAGGCAAGATGGGAAAAAAGTTATTGTGAAATGTTAAGGTCCAAGAAGTTGTTTGAGCCAAGCAACCAGGTTTGTGAAAATGACGCTTCATCTCTGGGGAAGTCCATGGCTAAGGGAGAGAGCAAAACACAAACAAAATGTCAGTTTTAAATGAAGAGGACCAAGGATGCACAGGCTGACAAGAGTGATGGGGGTGTGTGCAGAGAGAGGAACTGCAGGACATTTCTCAAAGGTCTTAAATTCAGTCAGTTTAGGAGGGAACCAGTGGGATCTGCTGCACATCAAGGGACTACTTGGAATAATTAATGGGGGAAAGGACTTTGCAGAGGTTCTCAATTATTTTTTTGATTAAATCTTCTCTGCATATGATGCTGTGCTGATATCCATGTTAGACCTAATTTTTTTCAAGACAAGAAAGCACATGAGCTGTAAGAACTAGAAACTCTGAAAGGGGAAACATTGGAACAAACTGATAAACTAAACAGCAGCATATCAAGAGGACCTCATGGCTATATATGCAAGGGTTTGGAAAGCATTTGAAATTGAAGTGGCTGTGCTGATAGCAAAAATATGCGAGTTGTCGCTGAAGTCAGATACGCTGCAGAAGGGCAGGAGGGTAGCAACAAGCATACCTATTTTAGGACAGGCACAGGATTCATCTTAGGTATTATATACTGGAAAGCCTTGTTCCACTTCCACCTTAATTGATTGAAACTAACAAAAACTAGATTTACATATAGGAGAAGATAAAAAAGAATCATAGGTTTTTTCTAAGAAATGTTGTCTGGTATTTATTCTTTGAAGCATCAAGCTAAAAGACCAAGAATAACAACCTGAGAAGTCTACAAATATAGGTATTTATATATTGTATTAAATTCTTTGACAAATTTAAATTTTGGTAGATTAGGTAGATTATTATTACAAGCTGGAAGTTGGTTAAGAAAGAGAAGACAGAAGCTACACATGAATGATCCTTTTTCACAGCAAAAGATTAACAGTTGGGTTGTCCAAGAACTTAGAACTTTACTGAAATTATTGCTCTTAGAAATGGATAATAAGGATTGAAGTACTTCATAGTATGTTAATTAAGTTGGGAGAACCTAACATTTGGGTAGCTAATGGAAATTAACATTGGCTAAGGCAGAACAATTACAGGTGGACTGAAATATTTGGAAGCCTTGCTGGGCCACTTATTATGGCATTACAGTGAACAACCCTATTCTGCTCTATTACTGCAGTGGTCAGAAAAAAAAAAAAGCCCAAACCAAACAGACAAACCAAAACCTTCATTAGCATGGGAAAAGTAAAGGTGTTAAAGTGGAAATTATTTTATGGTTCTTTTCTTCTCTCATGGGGGAGTAAATGAGTGGCACTTCTACAATGAACTGGCTGTTCCAGTTGGTCTTTTTGTTTCATATAACAGAGAGGTATCAATAACACTGAAAGACAAATAATTTAAATAGATCAAAGTTTGTCTGGAATATGATTTTCCAAAGAAGATAAATAATTAACCTACTGAATTCCCTGCTACGTGCTATCACTAAGGTACTGAACTCACTGGGAGGCAAAACCAGATCAGTTGCTTATCTGGCCAGTGAGTACATCTGCAGCTTGTCCAAAATCTCTAGAGGCTTCCATCTGGAGAGGGAGGTGAGTAGATCTTTTTGTCATTTGGAAAAGATCTCTGGGTGGTGAGCAAACCCAAGTTGATGGGTATAAAAACCTTTTACCTGAGGACAGTGCAGATATCTACGGCAGCATTCACTACACCTGCCTTTTTGGTAACCAACATTGATCAAAACACTCTACAGGATGAGACAAAACACCTGTCTGCTTCAATGCTGTAATCATTATGTTCTAATGCTCTGTAAGTGGATGACTGATGCCTTTTTGAATAGGAAAATAATGAGCAATGAGAACAATAACACAAATTCTCTTAATTATTCATGCTAACATTCACGAAACTTTTGAAATGTGTGAATATTTTCATGAATAAATCATTGGTCACTGGCTTGCTTTAAAGTATTTCAGAAATAATAGCAGAATAAGCTTGTTGCCATTACTCATGAACAAAGTTATGAATAATTTTCAATATATGACTGCTATGCTTTCTAATTGACTGAGCATGAGATAGATGAGTTTAAAATAGACATCAGTAATTCATTGCAAAGCTGAGAGAAAATTTCTCAGGAATCTATGAAAATGCTATGGTCTATATTAGAAACCTAATTTTTCCCCCTGTATAGTTTTTGCTAATTTTTGTTTCTCACAAGGTGGAATGGATTACAAAAGAGAAGGATCTAATCTTCATGTCTGAAAATCATCCTATCTGCACAGAAGTAAAGAGATATATATTATATATTTATATATATATTATGTATTTATATATTCAGGCTACCTGAAAATCCTGAGCCAGAGAAATCACTAAGCAAGAAGATTATTTTAAATTACTAGGTTTATTTTATCACCTTGGTTTCCAGCACTAATCTTGACAATGATTCAGAAGAAAGACCTATGGAGATATTTTTGTCTCATTATACCACTCTCAAAAAAAGCCAAAAAATCCCCAAACTAAACCAAAACCCAAACTGTAAAACATAAGCAACTAAAAAACTAGAAAATCCACACATGCCCACAGTTTACTCAGAGCTTTTCTAAGAGCTTGAGGGAAACCCTGGGAAATGCTGATTTACAGAATTTTTCGCCTATTTATGTTGTGGCTTCTGACAGAGCTCTTTATTGCCATCACTGCAAGAGGTGCCCCATGCCTATTATCACATTGCTTTTCCCTTTCAGCAGAGTCTGATGAAACAGAGCTGTTCCTTGAACAGTTGTCAAAACACTGGCATATTCTAATTACAATACTTGCTATGTTTCTGTGAAAGTCAAATTCTGAGCTCAATTGCACCAGAATAAACCAGACACAATTAAAATCACTGGAGGCACCCCTGGTTTGAAAGAATGTAATTAAGATCAAAATCTAGCCCATGGAGTCTTAAGAAATACTGGAATGATGGGAATCAAAGAATCATCTTGTCAAACAGAAAACATGCAGAAGACTCTGAGCAAAGCAGCTGGCCCTAAATGTGGTTTCATTTAATCTGTATCATATCCTTAAAAACAAATACACAAAGCACGTGGACAACTGAAATCCCATTGCACATCTTAGTGGCATTGGCAAGCATTCTCTAGGAAGTGCTTGATGGAAATGAGATGCACTTCACCCTATCCTGTCCTCCTGGAACTTCAAATTGTGCTATATGAGAGATATTCTTTGGAAGACCTGCTGATATATAACCCTCTCTGGGAAATAGATGGTGTTAGACACAGGTAACAATATAGATTATAAGGTAGGACAGGCACTCCAAAACAACAGGCAGCTCCACAGCCTAAAGCATTTTTACATAGCAGCAAGTTCAGGGTGGATGGGAAAAGGGGGCAGCCCTTTAAGGCAACTTCAGGAGTGGTCTCAACTTTTAATTCTGCCCACTTCAATCAGGGAAGTGTAGGAAGGTGGTGGGATAAGTCAGCAAGGGATCCCTCCTTGATTTAATATGGAGAAGTAGGGAATGCAATCTGCTAGGCACAGGTGTTTGGCAGTCAGCTGGTGGGATGTGGACAAGCAAGTAGGGAGCCGTATTTTTTGGGCAGCTCTGACACAGGAAAAGCTGTGGAGACCCTGGCAAAACTGAAAGCTACCTTTGCCAAAATATAGGAACTGGAAAAGATGGGTATGTGGTGTGCGTGGAGTCTCATTTAGCCACAGGAGTTCTCAGTGCTTGGTTCTTTCTGCAGCCTGGTTCTTAGAGATGAGAATCTCTAAGATGGGTTTAACTGGGCTTGAAATGCTACCACACTATTTAATGCTACCATACATTAAATACCAGCATACAATTTAAGCTTTTTAAGATTAAAATCTTAAATTTTAAGATTTAAGGCTACAAGCATTTGTGGAAAAGTTATCCCTGTCATTCACATGAGCTGCATCTAAACCCCTTCAGCTTTCCTTAGCCTGATTACTGTTGCCTATCCCATCAACCCACCTAAACAGCCAGTAGAAGGTCAGGGCAGCAGTTTCACAAATGAGTAATCCTCTTCTGTGCCTCCAAATCTCTCAGAATTAGCTGAGAGTTGCTTCAAGCTGTGAAGCTCAAAGCCAGAGAGATCCAAAATTTCCGAAAAAATGGTCAGACATAGTCTGATCTTCCCAGCTTCAATTTCTTCCCACAGTTTAACCCACCCAAGCCATAATCTCCGAGTGACCAAACCAGGATCAGTTGAATCAGCTGAACACTATCTGCCTCTTTTTTCAGCTTGGGATTTAGAAGGGGGAAGATCTGACTGGCAACAGACACTGGGAAGAATGGAAGAATGTCCTTTTCTCATACCACTTGCTTCGCTCTCTCTGCTGTAGTTGGCTCTGAAGCCTCACATGCCTTGATCCCGGGAATGCTCTTCCTCGCCTGCCTCTGGCACTAGAGGGCGCGGAGATCTGGTCTCCGGGATGGAAATAAAACTCTCCGCGGCTTTCTACTTCGCCTTAAACTGAACTCAACTTTTAAAGAGGTCTTGATTTCACAGAAAGGGAATTGGCTTCATTATTACTGACTTGTCTGAGTTCCCCATGCTGCATTGCTATGGAAACAGGACCAGAAAATACATCTTTTGCATGTAGGTCATGATATTAGTGGAGAAGGGAAAGCTGGGTGAACGGGTGAGTGGGTTACAGGAGTGAAGTGGGACAGAGCAACCTCCTGGGATTATATTAACAACAGTGAGGGATTTCATAGTAGGTGTCCTCAAAAGACTTTTGAATGAGACACCAAATGGTCTGAAACAGCCAAGCATTTTGAGTAGTTGAGAACCATCACACACACACAAACACACAGAGGGATTCAGCCCAGAGGTGACAACCAAAGTGGTGGATGGCACTGGGCTGAACACCTAGGAGGAGAAAAAAAAAAATAAAAATTGTTTATAGATTCTGTTTTTAACTGATGGCCTCAGTTCCGTCTTTTCAGTGTCTGGGTTTCCATCCTGGATGATGACAGAGCACAGCCAGACTGCTGTCCCTTCCATCTCCTCACGACATTCTTGGTCCAGGTCCCCCTGAGCTCTGCCCAGATGCAAAGTTACAACCATTTGGGTAGAGGATACTATTCAAAATCCTGAGTTTGGATGGGAGAGAAGCATGATCTCTCCTTTTTATAAATTGCCCTCCATCCAAAATAAGTTTGGGATGTCCTAGACCCCCCCCCCCCCCCCATANCAAGTGGACTGCAATGCAGAAATCACAGAGTGCTGAGGGAGGGAACGGAGGGGGCAGCTCAGTGGGACACACACTCAACAAACCAGTGAGATTACTGCACTTCTCACTACTGGTGCAAAACCAAACTGTCCATGCTCCTGCAGAGGGGAAGTTCAACCAAACTTACACTCCAAGAGATCCTAAAGGAAAGAGGAAGTGTATTCTGTGTAGCTCAGAGAGGTTTACAGGTGAATCATAGAGAGCAGCTGGTGTCATAAACCACACAATCAAAGCTGGTGTGTATTCAGACAGGGGTGGTGATTGCAAGTGATGCAATACCATAAAGGCACACAGCATGCATACTTCTGCTCTCCTGTATTAACCTTCCTTATCAGTTTTTATAGTTTGTGGATTTGCTTTATCCCCCAAACAGCTGCAAGAACAGGCTGTCAAACATAGGCTGGAGCTTTTTTTTTTGTCCTTGCCTTTTTCCTTCTGCAAAGAGAATATCTTCCTTAATGGACAAGGATAAGCCAGTGTGTGCCAACACACTGATTGATACATAAAGATGGGAATAGATGTCATTCTGGCTAGATTTGCAGCAAGAATTTCCATCTGGAAATAAAGCCATCTCCTTGCCCTGGAAGGAACTTTAGCAAATGAAAATAGTAGGAATAAACAGTCTTACAGGGGTGGGAAGAAGTGTCCCTTGTTCTTCACTCAGCAAAAGGGTAAGGACTCATCCATGGGCCAGTGGGGATGAGTTAGTTACAAGCCCTGACAGCCTCCCCTCGGAGCTGGCAGCGGGCACAGCCATTCTCCAGGAGCACCTGGCATCAGGGCCCTCCGGCTGGGCTTCCATGCAGGGGGACGAGCAGAGGAGGTCCCAGCCTGCCTTTCCCTATCACCCTGGCGCTGGGGCAGCCGCCAAGCACGGCACGAGGCAGTCGGGTGGGAAGGCGCAAAGCCGGGAGGAGCGCCCTAGCTGCAGGGATGGCCAGAATCGGCTTTTGCCCGAGAAGAAGCAGAAAACACTTTGTCCCTTCAGAGCTCCCGATACATCTTTACTGTGGGGCTGCACTAGGACCTCGATGCCCCAGGGCTGTTTCTGGGAAGCAATTTTTCTCCCACAGCTTGATCTGAGCTCCCTCTCAAAGTATCAGCTCTCTCCTTCTGGCCCTAAAGCACCCTGTGGTGGCGGCACGGGCGAAAGGAAAAGGAGCCCCGAGGCACGGCCGGGACCGACACAGCCCTGCCGGGGTCTCAGCCGGATCGGCAGAGGATGAGGGGCAGAGGGATGAGCCGGATCCGGCCCCAGAGCATCCCCTCCCGCAGCACCCTGTTTCCTGCTCCGGGGAGCAAACGCCAGGGGCAAGGATGCGGGGAAGCGGAAATGAGCCGGGGAAAGCCCAGACCCTTCCCACCTCCGGCGGCGCCCCGAGCCCGCGCTCCCCTTCCCGAACAGGACGTGAGAGATGAGGCAGCGGCAGCTGGTCCCGGGCAAGCAGGGATTCTGGGGGCGATGGACCGCGCCGGCACAGCGACGGCCCCCTCCCCGATACCCCGCATCCCTCCTGGTCCCGCAGGACAGGGATCCCTCCCGCCCGACAGCGAGAGCGCACCGCGGGCTGGCTCCGCTCCCCGCTCCCGGTGACATTTCGCAGGAGCCGTCGACAAATATGTCACAGCGATATTTGGGAGCGGTAGCCCGGCAGATGAACCTTTGTCGGAATGTAGCTTTTGTAATAAAACCCCCTGAATATAGCCTTTGAAAAATATGAAGGCTTCTCTAAATCAGGCTGCTGGGTCTCTCCCGCTATACCATGCTAGGCTCGGTTCTAGGATTAATATCGCAACTGAAACTCGACAGAGAAGGGCTCTGTGCTGGGGACAATCGCTGTGCCTAATCTCCTCTCGCTGCTTTTCACCGGTGGCCCGCTCAGCTGTGACTCATTCAGCAAAAGTTTCCCTATGGTCTGCTCTGCTTCTTCTGCCAGGAAGCAAAAGCTCGTTTCTTAGACATTATTTCCTTGGCGGAAGCTTTCATCCACAGCAGCGGATGAAATCCTAGGTGCAGCGAAGAAAGGGTGGAGGGTAGAGGACGTGAAAGAAAAGCCAAGAGGAAAAAAAAAAAGACAAAAAAGAGAAGATGGAAAGAAAAAAGAAAAAGAGAGAGAGAGGGGAAACGTCAGTAAAACCCAAAGCTTTCCTACCTGTGATCCAATTAGCAGAAGTTGCATCTCATCCCACTGCAAGCGGCTCGCTGGAGCGGTGGCAGCGGAGCGGCCCCGGCTGTGGCGACAGAGGCATGCAGGCTGCGCGCCGTCAGCGCCCGCAGCCAGCAGCTTTATCCTCCTCTTCCATATCTTCCACGAGGAGGGAGGGGGGTTGGGCTGGGGGAAATACAGATCACTTGGTACCGTGATAGTGGGGGGAAAGAATAACAGGTTGGAAGCTTTAAACAAGATGTGGCATTGTCCGGGGTGATGGAGTTTTTGTCTCTCGCTCCCTCTCGCCCTTCCACACCCACAGGCACACACATATACACACGCACCCTCGGGAGTCGCTGCTTCAGTTCAGCCAAGCTGAGCTTTAAAAAAAAAAAAAAAAAATAGAGCATTAGTGCTATCAAACCTGGCTTAAAGGTTTAGGCAAAACCGGAGTAATTAAAAACAGGTGAAGCCGGGACTCGTGAGTGAGCCGATAATAATTTATACTTCCCCAGAGCTCGTGGGGAAATGAGGGTGAGCTGCAGCCCTGGCTGGGCTGGTGGCGAGCGAGGGAAGCGGGGTGCCTAGGTGAGCATCTCGGGTGAATGTCCTTGCCGGGTGCTGCGGCTGTGGGTCCGCTCGCTGACCGCCCGGAGGGGCGTGCGGGGGTGTGCGATGTGTGTGAGCGCCAAGTGGGCTCGATTAGCTGCAATAGGAAGGCAATTTCTGCAGAGAACATTTACAATTTTCTTTCAATATGACAGGATTAGTTGCTGTTGAAGTCTCTCCTCCAATAAGATCGCACTGCTCTCTGATTTGGTGGCTTTGCTGAATAGAAATTACTGGTTCTTGTTATCTCTCAACACACTCTCCCGTCTTCCTCATCAGGCACTCCCCTCTTTCTCATCACAAGTCTTTATCTATAATTTGCACATCAGAACCGCTTTTTTTTTTTTTGTTTTTTTAATTACCTTCTCTCCATCTTTCCCTTCAATACTGTCCTCTTTATTTCTGGGGTTTTTGTGGGGGGTTTTTTTGGGGTTTTTTTTCACAACTCCTTCATAGCTGTAAGTCTAAAAGCAATGTATGGGAGGAGAAAGAGAGAAAGAGATCTTGCTTTTAGATTATTGCCGTCATCGGAGGCTCTGTACATTGTGGAAAAATGTTGTTACACTAAATACAGTGCAGTTTTTTAAACTGATTATTGTTCTGAAATTTTCACAGGGAGAGGCTTCCTTTGCACAATGACAAATAAATTAGGGAAAACAGATACATTCTGAGAACAAGAGTTAATTCTTGTAGGGTGTAAAGAATTCCTCTTTAACTAATAGCCACTAGGCTAAGAGGAATGCACTTTGCTTAAGGAAACTTGCCAGTTCTATGGATGTAATCTAGATATAAAAATCTTTTTGTTTTCTTTGTTTTTATTCACCTCTCTCCTGGACCACAACTGATTTGTGGTCTGAAGTTTGCTTTTTCCCTTGGGGATAGGGCTGTCAGAGCGGGAAGCAGGAGAGCGGAACCCATCTCATATATTGTCCAAAGAATAGCAGGAGGAAAGTGCTAAGTGCAGAAAAGAGAAGTGGACTTTATGAAGGCAATCCAGACTTTTGGGGTTGCCTCCCCTGCCCCATCTCTTGTCTTGAAAGGCTAAAGGAGCCACAGCCCAATCCCTCCCCTCCTCTCCACTCCAACCTCAGCTCCTCTAAGTGTTTCTTGGCCTGAGATTACTCCAGGAAAAAAGCTGTCTTCACGACTCACATACATGTAGCTGTAGCTCCTGGAAGGGTCTTAGGGGTGGATTTACCCCAAAAGGGTGATGAGTCTTCAGGATAGGGCTACTGCCTGGAAGGGTTCAAAGACAGGCTAGATGCGGCTTTGAACAATTGATCTAGTGGAAGATGTCCCTGCCCATGGCAGTGGGGTTTGAACTAAATGATCTTTTATGTTCCTTACTATCAGCTAATTTGGAGATAGGGAGCTCTGAATTTTGGATGTACTTGCCCTTCAGTGTTACACAAGGCTGTGTTTCTCTACCTGAAAGCACTTTCACATGATTTAAGGGCTGGATTACTTGTAGCTCTTCAGGAAAATCAAGGCAACTGGGACCTGACTTCTGCCCCTTGGTTTCTTAGCCTTCACAGAAAATTTTGCCTGGACTTCACAGCAGAGTTGGAAGACAGCTATCCAGGCAGCTGGGATGATATTTGGTATCAGGAGGTTGGAAACAGGACATAAGCACACTGCAGCCCCATGGGATTGCTCACTCCACTCAAGTGCCAGGGCAGGGGACAGCCACCTCCACAGTCTGGGTGTTCCTTCCTTTGCCAGACAGATCCTCAACCCCAGCCGCCCCTGCACCTCCCACGGCTTGTGTCTCAGACCTTGGCACTTAACACACCTTAACATTCGCTAATCAGGATGATCAGCCTCAAAAGGCACAACGCCTGCTTCTTCTTCCCCTTATTATTATCATTATTGTTGTTCTTTCCCTCCCAGCGAGTGTTTGATTGTGCACGTTGATTTCTGGAGATTTAATTAGAGTTCAGTCGCTGCGAGCACGAGTCAGCCCTTCCCACGGCGGCGGGCAGGGAGCGGGTGGCGTCCCTGCCCTGGGATGACCCCGGCAGTGCACGGCAATGCTGGGGACTCCCCAACCTCCCTCCCTGCACTGCAGAAAGGACAGAGGTCCGGGGATCGCTTCCAGCAGCACGGCTGGAGTGAAGGCAGGAGGTAGCTCCGAGCTGGCTCTGCCCAGCTGCAGGGGGCTCCCCAGTGCCACGGTGCTCAGCGCCGTGCGGTCGTCACGGACCGCTGGAGGGACATCCTCCGCCGTGCCAGCCTCGCCCGAGCGGGGGGAGCATCTCACTTCCTCGCAAGTCGTGATCAGCCCGGTCCTGAAAACCCCTGGCGTGTGACCCTCACCTCCTCCGTGCCTTGTTTGCCGCCCGCCCGGGAAGAGCGGAGATTCCCCCTGCGACCGACACGCGTGTGAGCAGCGCTGCCTTCCTGAGCCCGCCGAGCCCGGCTCTTAATCAGCCTCGGCAGGTACATCGTGATGGCACCCGGTGACTCCGTGGTAATTGGCACCTTTTAAGTTTGGCAGAACATCCGTCACTACCGGCTCACCTCTTTATAGATCTACGTGCTAGACACGCCTCCTGATCGGAAAAAAAATGCCTCTTCTGAGCTTAANCTCCCCTCGTCCGCGACTCAGGCAAGAGGGGAGGGCGAGGGAGCCGAGTCATTCACAGTGCGCTAAACCGCAGTGGAGTTAAATTCTTCCTACAACCACAGAACAAAGCACTCAGCTCTTCGCTGGGAGGAAACAAAAAGAGGGCTCGTGAGGAACCGAGTATTTGCTCATGCTGAACTTCCCCTCCCGCAGAGGGACCGGGAGTCGCTCCCGGGGAGCGAAGACAGCAACTTTCAGCGAGGCTATTTCCAAAGGAAACCGCATCCGTATCCAGAGGTACTGAGAGATCTCTAGTGAGACTTTGCTGGGGGCTCTCCTCGTTTTTGACTACACGTCTCCCACATGGCTCCTCGCAGTGGAGCTGCCTCGTTGAGGTTTGGTCCGGCAGGATGAGTTCCCTGTCCCCATGGATATATAGCTAGGGTGGAGAGGGAGGAACGGCGTCCCCGGGAGCCACTTCCAAGGCTATTATATTTCTATTGTATTCGTAGGGGTGAGCTCCCTCTCAGATTCAGCTCTCATGTGCACCTGGGGGTCACAGAGATATCTGCAGAAGCTCAAGGTCCCCTCAAGGGAGGCTGCCGAGGGGCTGGGCGGGTGGTCCCCATTCTCCCACAGCTCCTGTTTTCCCCTTCCCAGTGGGGGGAACGCCTGCTTCATCATGCGACATCATGCCACAACACAGGGTTGGTGTTAGAGGGAGTTTGAAAAAAGGGCAGATTATGACTTCCCTCTCACTCCCAGAGGCTTTCGTGTCCACCTAGAGTCAGGGCTGTTTCCTGTTTGCCAAGTTTCCTAGGGGGGAGGGAAACAGGGAGGGTGCATGCTTACATGTGCAAATGCCCAATGGATGGGGATCTGATAGTTCAGCTCCCTCCCAATATGTTCTCCGTGGCTTAGGTGACTGGCTTCCCAGCCAGCACACCAGCTTTCTTGAGGGACTGAGAGCAAGGCCGGGGGACAGCCAGATCTGCTAATCAAAATGCTTGATTTTCCTTCCGAGGTGTGGTCCTCTCCCCGGTGCCTGCTGCAGGTGGACATGTCACTTCCCAGGGGGAAAAAGGGGGTCTGAGAGCCATGTTTACTGAGAGACCCTCTTTCATATGAAGTTTTGCCACCANGGGGAGGCAGGTGCCTGAGAGATGATGGGGAAATGCTGATGAGAGTGGGACAATGGAATTGCAAATCATCCTGACAGTGTGGAACACAGAGAGCAAGAAGAAAGAAAGGACAAATCCTAACTGAGACAAAGGCAAGCCAAACTCTGTGCAAATAAATTCCTAATAGATGCAAATATGAGGAAATTAAATAAAATTAAATTTCCTGATGTTAAATAAACTGATGGCTAAACCTTTAACAGAAAATTATGTGTAATCCCTCAGCTATGTCCAGGGCAGTGCATTTCTAGGTGTGTTGTAAATCACAGTTAGATCTGCCAGGGTAAGCAGNGGGGGACAGCCAGATCTGCTAATCAAAATGCTTGATTTTCCTTCCGAGGTGTGGTCCTCTCCCCGGTGCCTGCTGCAGGTGGACATGTCACTTCCCAGGGGGAAAAAGGGGGTCTGAGAGCCATGTTTACTGAGAGACCCTCTTTCATATGAAGTTTTGCCACCAGCAGTTTTAGGCAAACAGGACTGGGAAGAGCAGGACGAAGCCTTATTTTCTCTGTGCAAGAAAACAGCAGGCAAACAGATTCTTAGTGCAAATAGTGAAAGGCCCTTGCACTTCTACATTTATTTACTCTCAGCCTTGCAATGGATAGTTGAGTTTAATGCATGGGGNGAGACAAAGGCAAGCCAAACTCTGTGCAAATAAATTCCTAATAGATGCAAATATGAGGAAATTAAATAAAATTAAATTTCCTGATGTTAAATAAACTGATGGCTAAACCTTTAACAGAAAATTATGTGTAATCCCTCAGCTATGTCCAGGGCAGTGCATTTCTAGGTGTGTTGTAAATCACAGTTAGATCTGCCAGGGTAAGCAGTGAAATGTTGACACGCGGTAGCTTAGATCTCACTAGTGCTAGGGAACTAAGAACATCTTGGTTTCTTCTCAGTTCAAACTTTAAAGTCCTCCAGAACAGCTTGCCGGAAGGATGTTGCTTTCACCTACCAGCTACATTAAACTGCCTTGTTAATACAAAATCATCCATTTTTCTTTTCCGTTTCCCCTGAATGATACTCTTTTTTTGGTGTCCCCTTTGAGTCTCAAAGCCCAGCATACTGGGAATTATTCAAATCAGATGAAAATGGATGCAGTGGAAATTCACAGCAGTCTTAGATGGGGCTCAGGGTCTAATTCTAAGAGCCAAACTGATCCTCTCTCTTGTGGAGCAGCTAGGTGGCGAACTGAAAAATCAAATCAACTGTTTTATTAAGGATAAACACAGTATCTGGAGCGCATTCTGCTAGGCACAACAAAACTCATGGAGCACTTTTAAATATAAGCATGACGTAGTTATCATCCTAGCAATAAAACCCTATTAACTGCAGATCCCCACTACAGGTTTTGTTGGTTTCTTTTGGTTTTTTGTTTGGTTTTTGTTTGTTTGTTTGTTTTGTGAAGGAATAATTATTCCTTGCATGTGTTGCAGTGAGCCAGATGGGCAGATCTGAAACGAGTTGCGGAACAAACTGAAAAATATGCTGAGAATCAGTGTCAATTTTGTCCAGATTTGGGAAGACAGTGACTGATAATCACAATACAGTATATGTTCAAGGTTGTCAGACATACTTCAGAGTACAGACAGAAATGTTTGTTTCAGGAAAAAGAAAACAACAAAGAAGTATTTTGCCTCAATTGATGTGATATAGGAGTTAAAAAACATTAACGAAAGGACAAGCACGGATATAGTTTTGTTTTTAACATGGTAAGTTTTATAGCTATGACACAAAGCTCTTAAAAGGCAGAGTTAAACAAAATTAAATTGTGTAAAGGTGTGTGGAGTGGGTTATCTGCCTCATAAAAGCCTTACTTGACGTTGACCATAGAAAAACAGACCCTCCTTGACCTGAATCTCAGGGGTTCATATCCTGAAGTGTCTCTAATGGGGAGAAAATGGGAAAACCCTGAAATGGACGGAGCCCCTGGAGGAGTTCGGAGCCTCCGCCTGCAGCACCCTGGAGAGCGGCCTGCCGGCAGCAGGCATTCCCGATTCCCTATGTCCTCGTGTCCCTGTGTCCGTGTGTCCCTGTGCACACACACACAGAGCCACACACAAAGGCACATCCCCCTTTGCACATACGCCCCTTGCTCGTATTTGTGCTTGCAGCTGTTCAGGCAAACCCAAGCCAATAATCAGCTGCACATCCCATGAGGTCACATCTCTAGGTATGAATCCCACATTACCTGGAAGATGACTCCTGCAGGAAGCTGGAGAAGGGTGTTTCTGTGCCTTTCACGTACCCATGAGCTGGAGCCAGGGGCTAGAAATGAGGAAGAGTCAAAGAATCCCAGAATGGGGAGGGTTGGAAGGAAGCACCAGAGGACACCTAGTGCAACCTCCCAGTGTCCCCTCAAGCACATTAGTCAGGACTGCATTCAGATGGTTTTTGAATATTTCAAGAGAAGATCAAACACACAGAAGAACACGAAAACCTGAAGCTCAGCACTAGGAAAACTCCTTTCAGTATGGGCTTAAGTAAATAGTTGTGTTATTGCAAAAAAGGAACTTTTCTGCAGACAGCCTCAGTTACTGGAAACCTACCCTTCACTCATATTGTACAAAAGGATGATGTGTGGACACGAGAGAGCAGGTGTCAGGCAGGCCATGCACTTCTTTAATTTTAATTAGCTGGGAAAAAGACCAAGAGGTATTTCAAACACAATTCCTCCTCAGAGCAGCCAGATTGTTGGCAGCTTTATGTGAGCTCCAGTGACTCCAAAGAGGCACCAAGGACTGTTTGTTTGATGAAGAGGTTTAAAGAGGGTGACAGTTCAGGGGAATTTTTTTTCCCCCCAATATGAATTTACAAACAGACTCAATAGTTCATCTTCCCTGGTCATGAAGTCAAGGGTTCTGTCTGCTCTTTAAGCACTCACGCCCACATAGGAAGCTCTCCTGCAGTGTAACTCTGCAGCTACTTCCTCTTTGAACTTTTGATCTTGCCACAGAGCTGATGCAAAATCTGATACTGATAACTGCTCACCCAAGCACACACAAGGAGTGAATGGTTATGTGAAGCCCATGTGAAGCACATAAATACAGAAACAGAATTCTTAAAATAGGAGATCCTGAAAAGTTACTACTTCAGCAAGCAGCTTAGATCCATCCTAAAAAATAAAATACAAAGAGGAAAATTAATTCAGTTTCTTTTGGAGAGAGGGTATTGGAAACTTTACCTTCTAGGTTCCTTGTGAGCATTTTTCTATGAGATTCTTGTTTTCTCCTCCTGAAAATGTTGTGTTTTATGCCTTTTGTCACTTACTGGAGCATTGATGCTTGCAGAAGAAAGACATTGCCTGATTGGCTTAACTTCATGTTGGTCACACTTAGCTGGGATGAGAATTCAAGCAATAATAGCAAAACCATTTCAGCCATTTCATTTAAAACCAAGCATTAACAACAACATTCCACGAACAGTGCTGGACAGCACCTTCTCCTCAGTGTCCAGTTAGCTCCTGACTTGAATCAGACTGAAAGTAGCTCTATTTGCCCTGTGTTATGGGGCAGACATCACTCCTCATGCTCAGGAATAACATGACATTATTTTAGCTTCTTCCTTTCTCCCGCTGGTAGTGATGGGAGTGGCGCACTCACCAAAGGGTTTGCATCACACAGTGCCAGGAGTGATGTCAGAGGTGTTTTTGCAAGAGGCACAATATTTTATAAGTATCTCTTCTATGGATCAGGGCTATGGGCTCAGATAAAGCTCCATGTTGTTGTGCCTGCTCTGTTTTCAACACCTGAACCATTACACTCCAGTGTCCTTTGTAGATATGGCCTTAAAAACACATTTTCCATTTGTTTACCTTACTCTTTAACTTGAGTTTCATGTTAATTTTTTTTCTACATTCTTCACTTCTTCTTCACAGCTTGAATTTCTCTTTAAGTTTTTTATCTTTGTCTCAGGCTCACAGCATGAGGAAAGGAAAAAATTTCCAATCTATAGACTGCCAAATTTAGCCAAAAATTCTCCAGTGATGGCCAGATTCAGGTATTTCTGTAGAAAGAGCCAAACAGTTTAACACTTAGACATGACAAAATCTGCCTCCTCCTAGAAGGCTCCTCCAAATCACAGAGAATTATGGTTGCATAAATTCTCCTGCATGTTTTTTGTTTTTTTTTTCTCTTCTCCTGTTTATCTTAGCATTAAATTCTGTATCTTAGGATATTGCTGATACATCTAGAAACACCCTGTTCTTTGAACCTTGGGAAGTTTTCAGACCCAAGGTGATCCTTGGTTTTGAGAACTACAGTATAAATACATGTTCTACATTTCAAAGGTCTGTGAAAAAAAGGTATTTTCTTATATGGGTTTTGAAGTTGATACCTAGTACCTCAACTGATGGCCTCACAATGTTTTGTGAAATCACCAGTGATTTCCCATCTTGTAAAAGTAAATTCCCAGATTGGAATTATATTTTTCCTTATGTCACTACTCTCTAAGGGTTAGAATTCCAGTTTTTTTCTTCGCCCTCTGTTCAGCCAAGTGTTTCTGTTTTTTGTTTCTTCATGGCAATTATTTTTCCCCCTTTCTGCTCCCCTTGTACAGCATATTTCTTGAGACAAGTTCATTTTATTGCAGAACCTATTCTGTATGAAACCACTTAGATAACTGATCTGTATAACATCTGTTTAATGTTCTAATATGATTGCCCAATATTATTTCATAAATTAGCATAAACCATGTTGCTTAACATTCTTCTGCCTTATTTACTTAGCTAAGCTCTGAACACACCTTTGCTAATCTGTTTTGGTTTATACTTGTGTCACTGGTATGTTTAATTGAAAAACTTCAGCAAAATACAACAGCATACATTTTTTCTTCTTCAGCATCTACTGTTTTTTATTTTTCAACACTGAGTTTTGTTAACTGTGCTATTGTTCAGCCACCAAATTTTTTAAATACATTCAACTTTCTTCCCTTTTTCTATTGCTTTCAGCCCAGCACAAAACCCATTCTCAATTCACTGCACTCTTCTGAACTGCTACTGGAGTCTCTTTGTCAGAACCCATTTGCAAATTCATTTATTACTAATGTCCGAGTGCTAAGTTCCCACTCTTACTTCCTTTATTACATCATTCCTCTCTTATCTGTTCTGTCTTTGAAAGAGAATAAAACTCCACCAAATGGACTTGCTTGGACTTCCCCTCCTTTCTGTTTCTAGCAGTTGCACTGAAGTTGTCCTGACTCACATCATCGGTGTACCTACAGCTTCTTAACCCTCAGCTTGTAAATCAAGATAAGATTAGTAACAGTTACCATCACATATCCCATAACTCAATTTTTTACTCTTAAAATACTTTTTTTTTCTTGTTCAGCTTTGAACTGTAGCCAGTATCGTCTTTCCATAAAAGTTAAAAATCCTACTATGTTTTTTATCTCCTCACCCTCATTATCAACACAAAAAGAACTTCAATATATTCCTAAGCATCCTGGAGAATTTGCTTGTGTATTTTGCTGAAAACTACTCCCACCTAGGAAGGGTGAAATGTGCCTATGAAACATGACAATAAGAAGCCATTCTTTGCCTCTTTCTATAGTTTTAGGTGATTTCTTGTCAACAGGACATATTTAATTATGATAATACTAATAAAAACAGTAACAAAATTTTCTGATTCAGTTTGACTCAACAAACATAACATTTATAGACCCTCTGTCACTATTTCTATATTGTACTGCTTACAATTACCTGTTTTCACATTCCTCTGCACTAAGTCTTTGGTTGAATTGATTTGCATTGGAAGGAACAGACTCATGAAGAAAGACATGACAATAGTTTTGTAGCTTAAGCTGGTATTAAATCAAGTATAAGCAGCCTTTCTAATAAGCTTTTAAATTAGAAGGAGAAAGCTCTCAGATGAAGTTCTACATTGCTGCAGTGATTATTAAGAGCAATGAATCATGTGGGGTCAAGCTCAGCCAGCAAACTAAATTAGTTTTGGAGCACTTTTAGAATGTGTCTTGCAGTCACGTTTTTAATACTTAATACTGTTTGGTGATCTACAAGGCTGTAGATTACAGCATGTGGCAAACTTACACAGGAACAGAGATTTGTACCCATGGCTGTCTGATTTCCTTGTGAATCCTTAGAATGAGAAATAGCTAAAAATCCCCTTCCTTTCACATGTTTTTTTCACATTCCAAGTTATCAATGTGGACTTCCGCTAGGTCGAACACTATTTAAACAAACAATACTTTCATAAAACCATGTTTTTTACTAGAAATATAAAATTATTTTAATTTTTACTCTTCCTCACTGTACCACACATTTCAACAATTGAATAGCATTCATTAAGACAAGTTCCTTCGTGCATCACTTGCAGAGACAACAGATGATGCAGTGAAACTCTGTATATGCCTTTTAAGAAGAATAAAGGATGTGTTTTCTTCCAGAGTGAATAGACCCTTTTTGACATTAATGACAAACATGGTGAGTAAAGTTAGTTGCATTCAATTATGAGTGAATTCAATTACTTGGAATATTAGCATGTCAATGTTTTTTAGAACCTTTAGAAGTCACTCTCTGGTGCAAATGTAATAAGCTGCTGAGACTGTTAATATTCTGTTCCTGATTTGTCTCCTCAAGGAAAGATATTCCTGAGTACCTGAACTGCCAAACCCAGTGTAGTGTATATTTGAAGATTATACTTAGCAGTACAGTTGAATTTGTGCACAGAAACTGGCCCAAGTAAAAAGGCTACTTCTGTAAGCCATTACAGAGACTTTTTCATGCCTATTTCCATATGCAAGATAAACCTAGATATTGATATCTTTCGTAAAATCTTGTCTTCAGAATTATTATTTTGATACTTCAATAAAATAGTTCATGAGAATATCTGGCTGCACAGTGTTCTGCACAAAAGTGTTGCTTTAAAGGACCTGAATGTGGATGTTATGTTCTCACCTGGACCTCAGGGAGTAAAGAATAAGCTCAGGAATCAGTTATTCCTTTAGTACTCACTTGAGTGCCAGATTTCAGAACAGTTCCTTCAAGTGCAGGTTATACAGCTCTTGTGCTCCAAACACAAGGCTGTTCAGACAGTACTGCTGAATATCTACTCTGTGTGTGGCTGTTCAGCAGAGCAGCTGTTACTGACAATCAGGGCTTTGCTTTCTCAAGTTAGTTGTTTAAAACCTGAAGAACTTAGTAAAAATATAGGCTGCAAGCTGTCTTGGCTTCCTTTTCTCATTTGAGAATTCACTCCAGTGATCATCGCCCTGAAAGGAGTGTTGTGAGGCATTACTAACTGAAGTTTTCACATGTGGAAAGGTATGTGTGGCAAAGATGCTCTAGCACAAATTATTAAGAGAGGAGCAGAGAGGCACATATCTATTTCATGTAATGAGTGGGCAATTAGTTCCTCCTACTCATGTCTCTGGTTCAACAAAGTTAAAATTTAAATGGCCAATACCTAAAATAACATTAGATTCATGTTCACAATTAATATTACATCTCTGTAATATTACAGCTGTTTCATTGATTTAGGATCCATTCACTGTGCCAGTAAGCAGAAATAGATCATGTTTCTTATGCAGTTCTTTAAAATGAAAGAAAAATGCATCAGAAAATGTAATTTTTTAATCTGTTAGCTAATGGTAGTTTGGGATTTTGTTTACTCCTTTTTTTTTTTTTTTTTNTTTTTTTTTTTTTTTCAGCACATTTTACAGAATTCCTGTGGTTATCTAATGGTCCTTTCTGTCAGAGATTTCCACCTCTGATCTACACAGAGCTTGATTTTATAGAAAGAAAATGGCAATACCAGAAAAAACTTCCTTATATCAATCCCAGGTTTTTTGCACAAGTTGTTACCTGAGCTGAGCCCAAACAAAGCATGCTGGAGAACAAGAACCAAAATCTTTTCAATTACAGGCAATAATAATATACAGGGAAACAGAAACAGAACAAAAACTCTCTTTCATCATCCCAAGCCATCCTCTGGGGCTCTGAAGGATAAGCAACTAGATCTAGCCCTGCAAAATGAACTAGTTTGTACAACAGTAACTTGCAGACTCCAGAGCTTGGACCTAGGCCCTTGAGTCTTCTTGAAGAGATTTAAGACTTTGGATTCATAAAAGACAGTTCAGTCAGCAAGTAAGTGCAGCAATTGACTAATAAGAGTCCAGGCCAAGACCCTTGGTGCTCAATCCTTATGGCTCTTTATATACCACTAGATTAAGTTTCATCCTCTGTGCGTGTGTGTGGGCAAGAAGATTTGGGACTTCTTGCTGGCCAGCTTCTGCCCACATAATAATAATATTGGCTTTGTCTGTGATAAAGTTGGTTTTCCTTATAGCAGCTTGTACAGTGCTGTGTTCTGGATGTGTGATGGCAGCACAGTTGATAACACACGGTTTTAGTTATTGCTGAGCAGTGCTGACACAGCATCCAGGCCTTTTCTACTCTTTATTCTGGGCAAGAATTTGGAAGAGAACACAGCCTGGACAGTTGACCTCAACTAATCAAAGGAATATTCCATATGATGCTGTGTTGAGCTCAGTAATAAATACAGTGGCAGAGGGAGTTTGCCATGATTGACATTGCTTGGGGGCAGAGTGAGCGTCTGCTGGCTGCTGGCGAGCAATTGGATGTTTTTGCACCACTTGCTTATATTGTTAGGTTTTGGCTTTTTGGCTGGTTGGTTTTCTTTTTGGTTGGTGGCAAGAGTGAGATAGTGGCTCTGTGGTGCTAAACTAACTGCCAGGATAAAACCACAACAGTGGCCAGCCATAGTTTTCACAATGTGATGCAGAAATCCCAAACTCTGGATATCTGCTAATGCATTTTCGACCACTGGGCTCAGGTTGTCCTGACTTTGGGTAGGACACCTGAATTGTTTTTTTTCTTTTCAGTAGAAGGGACAATCAAGAGGAAATTTTCTCCATTCACAGATTCCCATTTGTTTACTTGCATTTCCTTTTTTTTTTTTTTTTTAAGCTTCTTTTCTAATGTTTAAAACCTGGCAAAATTAAATTTATTATAAGACATGGTGCTTGTCCAGGATGTCTGATTAAGAAACCAATGTGGACTACAGGTTATCATTTCCTTTGGGAAAATGTTTGAATGTAAATACAACAGATATCACTTGAGGTTGTCCTGTGTGTGGCAGCTCATGGAATAATGGCTACATAGGGAGTCTCAGGTACATGAATTCACACAGGACTAAGGAAGTTATGTGTGCTGTTACTGTGGAAATTACAACTGACTGGAGAAGGCCAGTTTCAATTTGTGACACGTATCAATGTTTTACAATTTGTTGTTGTTGTTGTCCCCTGTGAAGAGAACACTGAAAAAAGTTTTTTCTTTCTGAGAGGTGTCAGAACATCAACTTGTGATTCTATGAAGTCAGCCTTAGAGGAGGAGGGCAGGGGAAAGGTTTTTCTCCATAACCAACAGACACCAGGGAGATTTCTGTTGCCAAAACAATCTGCCTTAAAAACACCAAATAAAATTCAATAAAATGCTTCAATAAAATAGAAAAAAAATATATAGTCTTCCTACAATATTTCCATTAGATATAAATGGTAGACTTTGGCAATTAAGAATAAGAAGATTGAAAATAAGTGTTAAAGAACTGAAGAGTTTTAATAATTCTTATCATTTACTATCCTCAGACATATATATATATATATAAAAGAATTAGATGTATTAGTACTCCAGAATTTGACATGTAAGAAAGTATAACTCAGAACTGGCAGTCCAATTCTGCCCCAGCAATAAATCAAGACAGTGTTCTCAGATGTGATTTATCTAATGAAGTATGATCTGCTTAGCCACAACACCCCTGTGGAAGATAAATATTTGTCTTCACAAAATCATACAAATACTGCCCATTGCATGTCCCTTTGAATGGTGTAATCAGAATCACTGCCACAAAATGAAAATATATATTTTTGTTAATGACTCCTAGGATATAGGAAATGAATGCCCAAAACACAGACACACACAAAGGAAAAGGAAAAATACAAACAAAAAGCCAAAGAACAGTTTCTATTTTGATGTAATTTGTTTTCTAAAGAAAACATCCAGTACTCAAACTAAATCTGAAGTGCAGTTGCCTTCTTTATCTTACTGAGATCAGCTAATTGGCATCTTTTGAGTTACTTTAGTTCTGACACCACAGAGCAGGTTCAGCTCCTCCTATACTGTGTGGTGAGCAAGGAGGTGGGATGCCCCCAACATCAGAAGGATGTTGGAGTCCAGACAAGACTGTTGGAGACCAGACAAGACCTGTTGGAGTCCAGACGAGAGCCATGAAAATATTCAGAAAGCTGGAGCATTTCTCCTATGCTGACATACTGAGAGAATTGGGATTGTTCAACCTGGAGAAGGGAGGGCTTCAAGGAGACCTTAGTGTACCTTACAGCACCCTAAAGGGCCCTACAGGAAAGCTGGAGAAGGACAGGTTGCAAGATCACATAGTGATAGGACAGGGAGTGATGGCTTCAAACCAAGAGAGGTAGGTTTAGATTAGGTATCAGAAAGAAATCCTTCACTGTGAGCATTGTGAGACTCTGGTATAGGTTTCCCTATAGAGAAGCTTCAGATGCTTCATCTCTGTAAACATCCCAGGCCAGGTTGGATGGGGCTTCGAGCAGCTTGGCCTAGTGGAAGGTATTCCTGCCCATGACAGGGCAATTGGATTCAGATGATCTTCCAGATCCCTTCCATCACAGAATTTCTGTGACTCTGTGGTTCTATATGATTCCTACAGACATGACTCACAGAAACTGATTATTCTGGGATTAACCCACAGTACAGGGCAACAAGCACTTGCAGTGATTAAGCAGTCTGTTCTTTCCTTTAAGTATTTAGGGGGCAGAGGCAGAGCTTGACACTGCTTTCCAACAGAGACAACCAATTTGAGGACATGTCAAACCTACCCAGCCTGTTCTTCCTGTTGTATAATTAGTTTGCCTCACTGAGTTACATCCTCCTTAATAGGCAGTCCCACTACAATGGCTCCCTCTCATCTGTAGTGAAAGCAGCAAGAAACAATCACCCGTTGTTTTTATCAGGTCCAGCCCAGCTCTGAGAGAGCAGCAGGAGCAGCAGAGCTATTGTTATGTTCTCTACCAGATCTATTTATACACAGGAATATGGAACGTTTTCCCTGCACTGATACTTTTCTGCTCAAGTGTTATGGTTTGCTTTTCAGGCTATTAATAACAACAACAAGAGCCAAAATAACAGCAAAACAACAACAACAACAACAATAATAATATTAATAATAATGATTCTACCCCATCAGCATCTGCACTTTCAGTAAATTTCTGTTGCATCCTTTTTTACCCAGTTTCTTTGTTACTTGTCTTTCTTCCACGTACTGCCAGGTGCCTAATGTCTAAACTGTAAGATCCTAGAGCAAAAGTTTTCCAAATTTTGTGTTTTATATACCCTGAAAAAAATCCTAATGGATAAGCAAATATAAGACTAGTGACTTATTTTTGTTAGCTATATTTCCTGCCTACCCTAGAAACAGCCAAAGTACCTCCAAGGGTTTGTAGACAAACCACTGGAAAACAGAGATATAAAAGGTGAGTTTTCTGTACCTTGAGGTTAGAGTCAAGCAAAATTTCAGGTGTTCTCTGCAGAGTTTTAAGGTTTGAGAAAGTCCCTCTGCATCATGGATGTAGGGATGTGGTAGCAGGACGTATCTTGTGGGAGAGAGTTGATGAAGTCTGACATGCAACAAAAAGAGAGAGAAACAGTATTTTTTGACTAAGGACTATAATAGGACTTTTTTAATCTGGCAGGAGTAGATCTCAGTGTCTCATGGTAGACAATATAAAATAACAATATACAGAATTCTTTATTTGAAGAGCACAGGGTACCTTTGGGACTCAGCTCTTTTAGCAAAACTGTACTTTATTATTATTTGTTCAGAAAATGCAGTGGAAGTTACACAAATAAGTATACAGAGTTTAAAGGGTTTTAAGATCAGCACTGATTGATCAATATATAAAAAAATAATATTTTTTTCATTTATATATTTCAAATTTACATTACTCAATAGAATATCAGTGGCAATAGTTGCAGAGAAATAATTCAATGATTATGCCACCCTCAGAAAATGGCTTTTTGCCAGGGTGGAATAGATTTATGGAAAAGATAGTTCTTATTGTTCCTATTTCATCATACGTCTGAATATGAAAAATATCACATTTTTTTTCCAGAGAGAGTTCAGACTTTAAGATTTAATGTGTCTACAACACAGTAGAAATTAAAAACTAGATGTTTAGACAGACTCAATTTTTTGTTTATACCTGTAATAAAATTTAGATAAATAATTTCAGGCTTGTAAAATAGTGTCTTTAGGGAGCCAAATGTATGCATTAAGGGATCCTTGGATGAAATCCTTGTGGGATCTCTATATATGAACATACATATTTATGCTTAGTTGTCTGTATGAGAAAGGATAGATTGTTTTGAGTTGTAATAATAAATTAATTTTATGGCCTAAGTTTTCTATAGTTTTTTTTCTGACTCATAAACCAGTTGCCCTCCCTGTCTGTAACTGTCACTCCAGGTGTGCTAGATACTTCCAGATTTATTTTCTCTGTATTATATTTAAATATGCTAAAAAATTACTGCTTTGCACTTCAGTTACTGTAACAACTTGGATGAGAAGGAGAGAGATTAAAATCTGTTCCTAACAACGCTGTTCCTTCATCTGCCAGCAGGGTCCTCCCCACTGATGTTATTAGGCAGCTCAGAAAACCCACGGGAAGCCCATCTTTATCTGGTAGAAAGACCTCATTCACTGGAATGGTTATGGATTTGGATTGCTTTAGATTACCTATTGCTTATCGCCCATTGACTGCACAGAAGCAAGAGAAGAAAAAACAGAAAAAGGAAAAACTATTATTCTATAAAACACTCATTCTTGAGTGTCTAGACTAAAAGAGTGCTTACTTGCATTTAGTAAGCACTCACCCTTTTCTTGCTTCTAGCTAAAAAGCAAAGGTTTCAGTCTCTGAGCCAAAAACCAGCATCAAGCATTGGGTTACTGAAGAAGAAAGTGGTTTCTACATCTCAGGTATCCTCTTTGCTTTCACTTCTTTTCCCCTGCTAAAGCTGAAATTATGCCATTAAACAGACCAGCTTCATCTACTGCCTTCTTCCTGTTTCAGGAGGTGCTTTAAAAATGCTGAATTATGAGCAGTGATTTCCAAGGTCCAGAGACCTGGTCCTTCAATCAGACACAAGTTCTGGAGGTCTGCAGCTCCCATCTGCACATCTTGGGTGGATGAACCGCCACTGGCAAGGGGGAGTGGGTTCAAATTTGCCAAGGGAAGAATGCTACAGTCCACACTTCCTGAGCAGCTCTCGGTCTAGAGAGAGCAGGGATAACAGACTCAGTTTG
>WBNO01000406.1:0-55487 GCA_013400575.1 Peucedramus taeniatus
AATTGGTTAAGCCTTTTTCAGACTTAATGATTTGTAGATAAACTAATCAGAATCCCACAGGAAATATAATGGGTGCTCTAATCACCTGAAGGGTCACCAAGTTTACATTGCTTCTTCATCAAGAAAAAAAAGGTGAAGAAATAAATAATCTGTTTCTTAAGCAAAAATATTGGTTTTCAATTTTTACAAAATCAATTTTATTTAGGATATAGATGAGGCATGCAACACCCACACAAACTGAACTCACCTACTACATTGGTTTTCTGTAGAAAAGTAGATTTGAAAGTCATCATAGTTATCATGGACATAAAGAAAACAACATCGTTCATCAAACTTGGAAATGCTGTAAAATTCACATTAGGAAAATGTTATGTTGGATATAACTATTGTAAGAAATAGGGCAATGAGGTGGGTTTTTTAAAATTATGAACACTTAAGAAATATATTTTTCACAGTTAATTACCTCAGGGATGCAGTATGTAATTATATATATTTTCCTTATAACTAGGACTTTTCAGCTTATTCATACATTCTGTAATCCTATCTCCATTGTGATAAAGAAGCTGCTGCTTACTTTGGTAAAACACTAGCTTATCTGAGGTGTATTGAGGTTGGTTTGTTGCTCACCTCCACTTCTACTTTTACACAATTCCATCAGACTCCTTGGTACTTGATGACAACTCAATGGAAAGTGAATTGCTCTGACACTAGCTTAGCTATGCAGAAAACCTTTCCTTAAAGACTGAAAAGAACTTCAGGTTTTTATAATTCCACTTCTCCTAAAATAAAACTGAACTGGGAAATACTAGCAGTGTAACAGATCCTTCTTGGTCTATACTTTTTATGGCCTCAAGACTGATAAACAAGTTTAAGGATGATCAATACTTACTCCAAATTGCAGCAATAATTCTGACAAAGGGATTATTTATTGCCTATTGTGTTATGCCAGTGTAATATATATTCCATCTAAATGCACTGAAGCAAAAAGTGAAATGCCATAAAACACAGTATCAATATGAAAATAAATCTAAGAATTAAACTCTCACCCCAACCATTTGCACCTCAGTATTTTGCTATACAATCCCAAGTTGTTAGGCTTCTTAAGGTATTTCTGTGCCTTAAGTTAATAAAATTTCTTAGATTCTTGCCTGATCTGTTCAAACTCTTCTATTTTGCTTATCTTCTGCTGAGCCAGTTACTTAAAATACATGACAGTACACTTTAGTAAAAGTTGCCACATGTTACATGACCAATTGATGTTGCCTGTTGAAGAACCATTAAGGACTACATGGAAAATGTTTTAAAAAATCCAAATTTTGCCTGAAGACTTTTCTAGAAATATGTGAAAATAACACTATGCCATTACTTAGTTTCATTTAGTATAGCAATTTCCAGTCTAACAAGTCAGACAAACACATATCAGACTTGAGAACTAAGAGACAAAGCAAGGTGATTCTTCCAGGGGCAAATATAGGACAGACAAGACAGTATCTAAGTAACAATACTGCATTATAAACATTGTCATGTATGGGGTATATAAGATGAATTGGTTAGTATAAATACAATTTAAGAGTTTTGATAGAGTGTATTTTAACTGAGACCACAATTTTTTTAAAGGAATGCAATTTCAAAAGTATAGTAATTTAAAGTTGTCACATACAAAGCAAACATCTAACTCCAAGAAATTTAAAATTATTGTCTCTTTGAGCTTTCAATATAGTGATTTTTTTAATCACTCACAGTGATTAAAAATCAAAGCAAATGAAATTAATTGCTTGCTTCCTTTTGATTACAGTTCTTTCTCAAAGATTAATTTCTGTTCATTGTGTTGACTGAAGTTAATTAATGGTGCAGAAACTTTATGCTGAATTATTCTCAGTCAGTTCCACAGACTTCAGTAATTCACATTGCATTGGAGTAATAGAACAAAATACCATGTAAAATTCATTTAAACCAAAGCCTGCTTTTTTTTTAGAACAAAAGACTGAAGTTATTATAGAATCTATGTTCAAATCCACGGTTTTAGGTTTTCAACCACCACTCATATTACTCAGAGAAATACTTCTTCAGTGAGCTTATTTGATAGGCAAATTATACAAGTTCAGGGAAGGCAAACCTGGGACCTAAAACTTTAGGCACTCTTAGTCAAGACCAAAGCCTAAAAGCCCTCTCCTTTCAGAACTACAGAACCCATTAGATATCTGAATTTCTTCTCGTATTTAAATCAGAAGGTTTGTCAAGCACTTAAGCTTATGCAATTACACAAGTGGCCCCAGACAACAGTCATTTATGTCCCTAGAAAAGCCAGATCCACCAGTGTAGAGACTCAGGAGCTCAGAGAGAAGGCAAAAGCCCACCTGGTGTTCCCTGTACTTACAGTTCCTCTGGTTCTTAGCTGCAGTCTGCATAATCCAGAGAAAAGATAGGTTTAATTTTTTTTTCCTCTCTTGGTGTTCTGTCTCTCACCCTTCCGGCAGCAAAGCAGCCCAACTTAACATACATAATCTACCTTCTAAATGTAGTCATACATTTTGCAATTATTAACACCAAATGTGAATATTTTCTATCCTTTCAGTTCTCAGAACAATCCTGTTCATTCTATATAATATTCTGATCTATTTTGACCCATTGTCTTATGACTAGTGTTTTCATTGATCTAAGCATCACAAAATGGAACTGTCTTAACTATTTAAAGGTTAGTCCTTGAGAAACTCCACGAGTAGTCTACTTACAGCTTAAGAATTCTTTTCTGTCCTTAGCAAAAACTACATTTATGCCTCATTTATTATTTTGCTAATTATTCAAGTTTTAACTAGCAGGTATTTAAATAAAGCCACATGAGAAGCATTTCTGAATTCCAAACAGAAAACAGATACTACAGTTTCCTTTACTTAAAGGAAAATAAAGTCTTCTTTCACTTATGGTAGGAAGCAAGAAGCACTAACAGCTCTTCTTTCCTTCCGCCCTCCATGTTCTTAAATGCAGAGATGGCAATAACTTCAGTCAAACATTTAGAAAAGTCTACAAAAATCAGTTACATAATGGAGAACAAAGAAATCTGCCAGAGAATACAGACAGCCAATATCCCTCTCAGATCTGAGTGCTCTTATGAGAAATGTACATCTCTGCCTGTGCATGGAAAGGCAAACTCTTCTGTGACATCTCAAGGCAGGCTGGACAGAACAAGCTCTTATAACAGACCATTGAAAGAGAGAGATAGAAGGCAGAATCCAGATTTTGCACTTAAGGGAAACACAAAACATACACAAAAAGACACTGAACTGTTTACTCACATACCAACCTTATTCCCCTAATGGAAGAAGCTGTAAAATTCCATTCATGAATCTGTTTCTGTAAAGAACAAAGGGATAAAATCAACCTCACTTTAACCTTGACTTAACATTGAAAACAAAGTCACAGCATGGTAAGCAAAAGAAAGGTTTTCCAACGTCTCTCTCTTTCTTTCCCTCTTCCCCCCCCATATTTTGAAATAAGATTAATACACGGGTAAAGAACTTATACATACATTGCTATTTTACTCACTTGAGAATAAAAGAATATAAATGGCACAGGGTGGAAGCAAAGGCCACATTTCCTCATGTAAATTCAACCTGAAGAGTTAGTTGTGCAGCACAATTTACCAAACATTATGTTTTGATGCAGTACATCTACATTTCACATTAAACATGGAGCAGACTATGCCCAGCTCTTATCTAGGCTCAAAGGGAAAGGCAAATTTACCTGTCTCCCTAAGAGGTTTTAAGCCAACAGCTTTGGCCCAGGGAACACACTGGAGGCAAAACAGAGGAAGGACAGCCTGTGTCTAGGACTGCAGCCATAAATCTAATTATAGCTATGAGCTGGATCTTATTTAGCAATGTCAGATATGCACCAAAAATTTGTTCCATAAAGCAAAGTTGTGTCAGACACATTCACCTCAAACAGTGAAGTAGAACAATGTACTGGAAAAATTGTTCACAGATCCAGGTAATTATGTGGTCTTGTCCTGCTCCAACATGCTATTTTTCCACACTTTGTCTCTCTATGCTTTTGGTTTATTCTCCATCTATGTTGTTCTAATATTAAGAAAGTGTGGCAAAAACATTGCAGATTTCAAGTCTTTCAATGTGAAACTGAAATAATTTCTCATTTTTAAGAGCTGACACTGTCCATAACGGTGCCTACTCCTTTCTTAATCCCCTGTGCCTTATACAATAATCCAAGACACCAAATATTTTATTTCTTGACACTTACTTGTCACAGGCTGCCATTTTTTCTAGTTTCAAATACTACAGTTGTAAAAGCTTAAAATGCCTAAAACATTGAACACAATTCTAGGCTTTATTTTTACTTTTAATCTTTGACCTGCATCTTAACTAAAATCACAGAATTCTAATGAGAAATATTATGAGCAGACCAAATAACCCATGCACTTCTAAGAGGCATGGTCAAGGTAAGTTAAATCTGAATGACATCAGAACCACTTAATTTCTAATCACAGTCACTCCTTTTACTTTCTCTGTAAAATGTCAACTTTTGTATCTGCACAAAAGAGATACTGAGGCTTGGGCTTCACAGAAATGTAGCAAATTTAAAATTACTGTAAAGTGCTCCAAAATCTACAGGTAAAAAATTACTTTATGTACAATGAATCAGTAAATTTAACACACTTGCTGACAGTATTACCATTTCAGGGGGAGAGACATGCCACAAAGACAGAGAGCTCTCATCTGCTTCACTGTTGATTGAAACATAGGCAGGCTGGTAGACTTTAGTTGGTTCTATCACCAATACCTGAAGACAGAGAGCATTTTTCCTTAATAAACCAGTAGCTAGTACACTACAGTATCTTCAGATTGTCAGATATAGACAAAAGGCAAGTTTGAAGTAAGACCTAAAAAATTTTCAAGGGAGACAGGAGGGCAAGACAAGGCAGGAAAAGTCTGTGTTCTTATGAACAAAAAAATAACATTGTCACAATTTGTTATAGGAGACTTACAAGTATTAGAATGCTTTTAGGGTGGTGGGTTAATTTTTTTTTCCAGCATAATGATTAAGAGAGTACAGGGGTTTGGTTCATGCAGTGAAACAACAGGCAGTTAAGCTTTCAAGTATTATGTTTAGAGTCTTCCAATTCTTGTAATATCCTATCCAGAAACATAAAACATACAAAACTTGTTTGGACATAATATCTTACTGGAAATCTCAGTCCATTAGTTGTTTCTTTCGTTGCCTCAAAAATTATATCTAGCCAGAAAGTCAATCTTTCTTGTTTAGGAGAATGTTCTATGGTGAGTTTCTTGAAACGCTGAATTAACATCAGATTCTGAACTAATGATTTCAAGTACCTAGAATGTATTGAATAAGTGAGTTAACAGAGAGAAAACAAAACTTGACCAGATTCTAAAACCACTTAACTGACTTAGACATCCAAAATTAAATATGTTTTAAAAGCTAGCACAATGGAAATCATAGTGTTGATTTTTACAGATTTCTGGAGAGAATAGCAAGTTTAGACAAAGCCTTAAGTCATAAGCTCACATGAATTTTCATGAACAATAGCTTTTTGCAAATGGGTATAGTTACACGAGTAGTTAAATGGGGATTAGACAGGATATGATGAACTAGAAGATGGTGGAGGGAAGCCGCAGCTAGCTTAACTCTGAAAACAATGGTTTCACAATTTTTCACAATTGCTTCAGAAAGAGTCATTACTAATATCCAAATTCTTTCTTATAAAATACGTGGGACATAACCTGACAATTTGGATAACTTAATTTCTCGTCTTCCCCCTTCCTTCTCATAATAAAAGAACAGAGTATAAAGTCAGAGTTGCAAACAATATAAGATGGAAAAATCCAGCTAAGTTATCCATGTGACTGCAAGATTTTTAAAATTTGTGTATTTTCCCAATGTTTAGTACTTGAGCAACAGCCTTCTACCACATACCACACTGGAGGTTTCAGCTTAAAAAGCTTCTCTGCTGCTTGTACAGCTTTACCAACATCATTTGCCAGCATGCTCACACTGAAGAACTGTCCCACATCCCAGTAATTGTTCATTTTTTCTAGGCTTCCTTTTCTTCCCAATAAACTGTTTAACCGTACACCTGTAAAATTTCAATTGGAAACCACAATTTTCTATCAGTAAAACACTCTTTTATGTTTTTTTACTGGTAAGTCAATCAGTAAAGACTAATTTAAGTCTTTAAGATTAAACATTACTGATGAAAATAAAGAGGAGCAAGTTTTCCCCAGAAAACAACACTGACGCAAGATCTGCAAATCATACCTCCAGTACAGAACTCCTACTACACAGTGCTGAAAAACCTCTTTTGCTTCCTCTCTGGGCTATCTGCCTCCTGATTCTCAGTGTAAGATGCACAAATCTCATACACACAAATCTGTGTCCTCATCTGCATTTACTGTAAGAGATCCATGGCTAGAGGTTCACACAAGTTCACCCCAGAGCAGGGTAACAGGAATGATTTAAAGCCACCTTTGCATTCTTAAGATTTAAGGCTCAAATATGCATTTCAGACAAGACCAGATTCCAAATACAGTGTTCAACTATCACCTCCCTAGGAAGATCTGCATATCTGTTTCTATTATGGGATTTCTTTGTAAAGGTGAAGTGATGTGTTTTAGTTAGCACATACGTGGAAGATGTGACTGACTGTAGGTAGACAACAAGTAACTGTCCTGGTAGATCCTTCCAGGCAATACTTCTTGCGGATCTCTCAACTCAGTGACAACAGAAACCCTTTCCTGGCATTCCTGAGGAGAACTGGGCCACACTGTCTCTTCCTGTCTTTGTACCCTGTTGGCTCTGCAATGGGATGATCTCTGTGGTGCAGTAAAGGCAGTTTACAGATGGTGCTGAAGGTGGTCCTTTGTTGTCCTCCCATCTCTGGGGCCCTTTAGAAAGCTGCTCCAAGGCAGCCAGAAGGAAAATGTGCCTTTGAGATCCCTGTGCTTTAGACTGTCATCCAGGACCCACCATGAAAAAGTCTGAACCACCTTTCTGTCTATGCAACCCATCACTGTAAGTATTTCGTATTCTTCATAGGGAGAGAGGCAGAAAACTTGTCTGTGGCACTGTGTGTGGATATTTACCTATTTTTCTCAGTTCCATTGAGCTTTCAAACTGTTGTCCTGCAACAAGCAGCAAAACTGCAAGGTTAATTCCAGAATAGAGAGTTGGCTGGAGTTCAAATCCTTTGCGATACCTGCAGAGAAGAGCCAAGAACTCACATCTCATTGTTTAGAAGAACTGAAATATTGCAAAGTTTTGATACGTATTTTAAGCTATTGATTTCCTGTAAAGATTATATGGCTAATTGGCACCAATGGCCCCAAACCTTTTGTTTTAAAGCTTCCTATTCATTAAAGGTAACTGAGACACAGCTGACACAGGCTGAATGCCAGCCACTAGCTGGTGCAGGATCAAGTAATCCACCTGAAGCTTGCAAGTTCATTGCATGTTGCATGAGGGGGAAAAGAGAGGTGGTGGGGGAGAATTTTTCACAATTACAGTTCAAACCCACATTGCTAAAATTATTGTACTCAGAAGTATGATTATACAAACATACCTATATGAACAGTATCAGTGAGAGCCTGCATGCAAATTGCCATAATGTTTTAAGACAATTTGTAACAGTTTATCACTGTTTTTCCTTATATACACTAGATCACTGCATTTCCTGGGGATCCAGCATGGAAACCATCCTTGCACAGAGGACTAAAGTAACTCCATGATCTCACTTGTACTTCATTTTGGCCTTAAGACACATTAATTATATATTTCCTCAACAAAGACACAGGTTAGTCAACATCCCTCCCAAGAAAGTGCATCATTCAATTTCCAGGAGAGTTTATAAAGAGAAGCAAGGAAATACATATACAAATATCTGATGCTCAGTAAACCACTTATTCAAACAGAACCCTGAAAAACAGAGATTAAGTAGAACAACTGATCTTCTAATTATTACAGCCCTGTTTTTCATGTCCCGAAGTGAAAAGTCTGAAAATGCTTTTAAACAGATTTTTTGGGGTGGTTTTTTGGGTTTTTTTCCCCTGTTACCATTCAATGGAATGATCTCGACTATTGGTATCTTTACAGTCAGAATCAAGAAACATATCCTTGTAGATCCTCCCACATAAACAAAACATGTCTGGAGCAGGGTGATCACATGTCTGCAGGACTTGAAGCATAACTTGTAATGCCTTCTCTCTGTCACCTGCATTATTTCTTCTGAAATCAAACACAGAGAATAAAATAAATGAGTTCAGACCTGAAACAGTAACTGCAAGACAGGAGAACAACAGTATCCCTCACCTATCCCACAATCCATCCATCATTACTATATACACACTTCACTTTAGACTGATGAATGATTGTTGGTTGACTGATAAAAACCAAATTCACTCTCCTACCATTGGTCTCTATGTGTAGTTCACATAAGAACTGATGCAAACCCAGAACTCCTCTTTGACAAAAATCTGCCATCTAATTTGATTCCCTCCTGTGTACACAAACACACTGCACATCCTGCAATGAGAAAAAAGTGCTTGTCTAGTGTTCATTCCTGAGAACACTTAACAAAAATGGCCATTTCAGCATTCAGTGTGACAGATCATTCAGCTATGTCCAAGATTTGTAATCTTGAATCCATAGGATCCAGAAACAATACCAGGAAATACCAACTATCTGCAGGAGAAGCCAGATAAATCCAATCTTATCCAAAAGAATGACAGAGCTCAATATGAAGCCTTTGAACTGCAACAAGAATAAGAGGGCAAAATTGATCCATATTTCTTAATTAAAATTCTTCAGATTAAAAAAAATATTTTGAAAACTAACAGCTGTGATATGGCATGTTTTGACAAATATTTAACAATTGTATTAATAAGAAAACAGTGATTAAATAACATTTCCATTCCTTATTATTATTAAACAGGCAGAATGTTTGCCTCCATTAACCTTGCTGTTTTTCTAAGTTTAGAACTCAATATTCACTGCAAAAAGTCACTTAGAACAAACAACAATGTCTATTTGCAAGGGTAATGCAAACACAGCTGAAGAGTTTAATAGCCTCTTAAACACTTTTTTTTCATCACCAGAGAGATTTAAAATATTTACCAACCCCTTTTTAGAACTGTTTACAATTTTCCAATCCCCACCTAGGTATCCATGAACAGGCCTACAAGGACTATGACTACTTTGTCAGCAGGACCAGTAGCAGATAATGGTTTCTGGTAAATTTATTACTTGCATGCCCCAAAAGGATTAATATTTACTGTAAAGGAGCTCTGCTCCTTAGGTAACCAGCTGATGCAATAAAACCAGTAACAACACATCTGTAGCAAAATTCAGGCTTCTGTGCATGTTAGGTGATGGAGAACATCTAATAAGATTAAACAGCTTTGTAGCTGGTTGTGAAGGCTTTATCCTGCCTTTGATGTCACTGGCAGAGCATAAACTTTCACAGCAAGTACTTCAATATTTTTAAAGCATTTTTTCTTCAGATTAACTGCTCTGAAATAAATACTGGTCTACTATAATGAGCACATAAGGAGAAAGTTGGTATCTTTTTTCAGTTTTACAAGAAATAAACAGGAGGTAAAAAACTGTGGGGGTAACACATTGTACAGGTCAGCATGCTCTAACCAAACCTCTTCTGGACAAACCAGATTCTTTCACTAGGAGTACCCAAGTTTCATTGTTGTTAACATTAAAGCACAGAAAATTGAGTAAACAGAGCTTAGAACAAAATTAGGCCCTAATATTAAAGTCCAGTAGTTCCCTGGTCTCGTGTATTGTGATCACAAAAGTTGGCATGTGTTCTGAGCTCTTCCTGAAAACACAAGAAATGCACAACTAAAACCTAATGTTCCACTTTAGCATGGAAACAGAAAATTTTAAAATCACTGCTTTCCCAGACTTGACTCAAGTCTGCCTTCTGTGAAAACAGGTTATTTATAATGTTAATATAGAGAGGTGTTAGGTACTGATTTAAAAAAGTGTAACTAAAGAAAAAATACAATGAACAAAGCAAGACACTGCTTAAGATGGGACATTCTGCAGATTAACATTTCTGGTCATCAAAGGATGAATCTGTACACACCAAATACAACACCAGGAGAGCATTACAACGGACCAAGTCCTAAATAAACACTGTACTAGAGAACTGAAAAGGAAAGATCCCTCTCTCTTACATAGAAAAAAATCAAATATAACAAAATTTAGCACATGACAAGTATGCACTCATCTAACAGGATACAATTAAACAATAATCTGTTCAGGTATCTTTATATTAGACCTGTTTTTTTACTGCAGCAAAATTCAATGCCCCTTGGATAATACAAAACCCATACACAAGTTATAATAATTTACAAATTTAGGAAGTTACCAGCTCCTAAATCCCAAAAAGAGGAAGCAAACAAAGGAAAAAACCTGAACAACCTGAAAGATCATATAAGCTACAAGCAAGTTCTCTGAAGTCAGTATAAAAATATTCTGTTGGATAATATGCAGAACCTGTTATGCTTGACCAGGACAGATTTTAATTTCTTATTTCAGACCCCACATTTTGTCAGGTCTGCATGCCTGACAGTTCATAATTTGTTTCAAGGTGCCTTGAAACAGATCTGTGGTGTTATCAATAGAGTAGATTACCTTAAACCCTTAAGGTTTAGCACTGACTTTTATTTTTTTAAACCAATCTCAACTATGTTAGCTTCCCCATGCTCCCCAGCCCCCATTTAAAGCCACACTAGAACAAATCACAAAAAACTATGTCATAAAGGACTGCTGGAGGTCATCTACTAGAATCTCCCTCTCACAGCAGGTCCATGGCCCAGCACTAGACCATGGCAGCCTTGGCTGTGTCTGAAAACCTGAATTTATTAAACCTCAAAGGATGGAGATGCCACAGCCTCTCTGAACAGGGAAAGTTGAAATACTGTATATGATGATGCACAAGCATGAGAAGAAAGGCAGAAAATGCTCTCTTTATGGATTAACTTGATGTACCAGGTGAGATTTGCAAAGTATATACCCTGAATATGAACTTTTATAAGCCAAAGCAGAATCTCAATAGGCTGCTACAAAAACGACCCTACCAGGTCATTTTACTGCTCCGTGGTGGTTACAGGCCATCTTGCACTGAAATACAAATGTCCCTCATGGTATCACACAAACAAGTCAACTTTAGGAATGAAATAGAATTTTGAAATAGGCATTTTTCAATGGTGCTCTTCAACACACAATCTGTTAAACTCTTCACATCTGGAAGAAAGTATGTCCTACCTTAAAGAAGTTTGCATACACAGTGAAAATATGAGCTACTTTTCATATATTTTCTGGGTTTAGGGGGTACAGTTTTTAGAATCACTACTCACAATTTGAAAATTCTTTCAAAATACAGTTTTAATGGTCAATGAGGTAGGAAAAAAGAGTACTACTACAATTTATTTAGAAACTATATTAAAAAAAACCCACAGGCCTTGAAAAGTGTTTCATAACTATTTTTTTCCTTATTTTATTAGCACATTTTAGTCCTCTCACTGCAATTATTACCTTGTGAAAACTTGCAGAGAAACCAAACAGAGAAAATGAATCTACATTATCTGAACACGACAGCAGCAGAAACTGCTGCCAGTTAAGAAAGAGATCTGAGAGTTACTTTCAAAAACTAGGGCAATTATGAAAATATCCTACTGCTCAATAAAACACTGCCAAGTCTTCCCAAGCACAACGCTAGGAATTAAAGGGAAACTAATAAGGAGTAAAAATTAAAAATGAAAAATCAAGATGTCTTTTACAAATACCCAGGACATTAATCTTCAGTACTGTGTACAGTTTTAAGCTTTATTTAAAAAGGAAACTAAACTATTAGGATTAGGAAAAAAAAAATCAAATTGAGGGAATGATCAATGACACAGAATCGTTTCTGTTTGAAGAAATCTTCAATAAACAAAAGTTTTTCAGACAGAAATGGCTACATAGAAATTCTCTTTCTTAAAACAGAAGTTGTACTGCAGGGCACCTTTATAGCCTCTAATCACTTCCTCAAAATTTGTGCCAGTGTTCTGCCAGTTTGGTTTTGCCTGACAGCTTGTATCCCAGGAACTGCTGGCCGATTCATTTGCCAGTTTGCTACCTTGCTCACTGCAGTTTTGCCATGTGATTTATCTGTCTGCTGACTCTACCATGTTTCTTCAATCACAGAAGCTGTCTTCTCATTTCCCTGGTCTACACAAACCTCTTGCATCTGTCTCCCTGTCTCATCCAACTATTCACTCCTCCTTTACCTCCCTGAATTGCTCTGTAGGGCAACAAAGTCCTATCACAGCATCTCACCTGGAATAACATCTGGAACACAGAATAAAAAAAAATAAAAAAAAGTTCTTTCTTTTTCTTTCTTTTTTTCTCCTTTCTCTTTGATATCATAGCTCCTTTCTTGCTCTCCAAATCCATCTTTTTGATTATGAATCTTTCTCTACATTCCAGTCTTTATAAGGAGGCCAAGTTTTAAATATTCTTAAAACAAACAAACAAACAAACAAACAAACAAACAAAAAAATCACAAAAAAAAAAAAACCTTCCTGCTTCACAGACTGGTTTTACCAGCTTTAACGAACTGGCATGGTTACAGAGCCAGAACTTCACTCAGTGAACCAGGCCTTTGCCCAACAAAGTTAACAGGAACAACATGGATTTCACTGGAACAAGAATTAGCTCATTCTGTAGGTAACAGGTGGTGTAATCTTTTTTTTCCCAGCTTTTTGTTCATATCTTCCCCTGTACGGTTTATTTCCATCTAGCTAGATGAAAAAGACTATATATGACAAAAAAGTCTTGTATTAATGGAAAGTATTTTCTCAAGGGAATACACATCTGGTTTCCTTTTCATGTCCTAATGACAGCAAAAATGCTTTTAAAAAATTTAACTATTAAGAAATATGAGAACTCATTTTAATTAGAGTTAGTACACTTGAATTCTCACTTAAAACCAGAAACTAATTTTTGAGTTAAGATACATTTCACTGAGGATGTAATTTGCTTGTAGAATCTTCAATATTTGAAACAGTAAATGAAGAAAACAAGACCCTAAATTAGTCTTTGACAAGAACTAAATTTGCAAGCCTCCAGACAGATATGACAAAGAAAAAAATCTAGCTTTTTTCCCTCCCTCATATATACTTCAGGTACTTCATGAAAGCCAGACATATAAAAGGAGGAGACCCACAATATGTTTTTTTACTAAATCTGAGTAATCACAGAACAGAACATTTTAAATACCCCAGTGCTTATCAATGGAAACAATTTTCTGTGGCTACTATTATTCACAATTACTAGTGATTTTCTACTTGCACCCTATTACACCCTTCACTTGTTAATTGCCTTCTTTTATTATGGTACTGGAATATGTTGCTCGTTAAAACACAGCATGCTGAGTTAAGTAATAGTTACTGCAGCTGTCCTCATCTTTAATATAAAGGAAAATAGAAGTGCCCTGGAGAGAGACTAAAATTTTCACAGTTCTGGCCTCATGCCAGGACTGGGTTTGGTTTTAAAGTCTACTGTTTTGAACAGAATTTGGCATACCCTTGGGCCTCTTTGCTAGTTTCCAGGACATTATAACTCCAGCCCTGGTAAATAAGACCATTTAGAAAATTGTCCTTACACAGTGCTTGCCTCCCAGGCAAGGTGTACCATGAACTGAAACAAACAGCCATCCACATCTGGAACACCCAGCCCTAAATTGCACAGCAACTTACTTCATACACAGCCGTGAATACAAATATTGAAAATACTCATGTTGCACATTAGGACTGAACTTATACCTAAAGATGTCTAAATTAAGTTACAATTAGACTTACATCTCAGTTAGAAAGCAACAGGGAACAATGTCTTAAACAAGCTTGTGTCTGTACAGAAGAGAGCACTGCCTGCTCTGTTCCTATGTTACATCCAAATTATTTAGCTTAAGACACTGGAAAAGCAATAGCCCTTTGCTCCCTAGGACAGTGATGCATTCAGATTGCCCAGGCTTGGAAACAAGCACAAGCCTGTCATTGCAAACATCCATTGCTAGCCTCTGATAATAGACATGAGAGATGACAAATCCAAGATGTTCTCAATTCTGCTCTGAAACAGCAACCAGAGAAGAAGACAGCAATGTAGGAGAGGGGCTGTGCTTAAACACCTGCCACATGAATCAGGGATCCAGAAATCAGCATGGAAGTGTCTGCCTGCCCTACATATGACAGTGAGTGCCTTAGTGCCTGTCTGCACAGTACCCATCAGTGAGGCCAGGCTTGCTTTGCTTATGATCCAAGCCAGGTCAGACCCAGGCTGGCCCTGAGGCAGAGGACATGCAGCTAGGCTGGAATGGCACAGAACCTAAAGTGAAACATTGCTGTCTCTTGCCTTAGCACTACTTGTTAACCTGGACCTACACACAGCTGTGAGTGCTTATGCCCAGCTGCTGAAGCAGCAGAGCCCTGAGGTGCCCAGAACCAGCCCTGCAGCTCCTCCTGCCATGGCCTCTGTGCAGCACCAGAGCAACTCTGCCTTGACAATGCAAGTGACACTAATGGCCAGGAGAACTCAGTTACAGAGTCCAAGAGGAAATAAACTAATTACTCTCTCTGGATCACAGTTCTAGTACACTTTTTAATTGAAATTAAGCACACATTAACATTCTGCATGGTCAGATATTCTTACAGCTGCTAATTCTGTTCAGCATATGATGTATTTTTTTCCTGGTGGGCTCAATCAGCTGTACCAATCAACATTAATACTGTTCTGCATGTTGAAATTAATAGAATATGAACTGAAAATATAGTTCTTTATTTTAAAGATAGCTTCTGATAGAAATCACTAAAATAATTTGGTTTTAAAACAGACAAAATTAGGAATTCAAAATTTTCATGCAAGTAAGATGCTAAACACAACATTTTAGGGGGTCATTTTGAACTAAGTGGACTTGCTCAAAAAATGTTTGAATCTCAGCTTTTGAGTTTTGTCCATCATTTTGTTTGAAGAAGGCAAAAACATCTGTAGAAGCTAAATTCTGCATTCTTAGCAATGAAAAACCAGTCATTTATTTCTGAAAAACCTTTTCAATACAAATGCTTAAATAGTTCCCAAAAGAAAACAAGGAGAGTCATGCTGGATTGGGCTACTAATAATTTTAATGAAAGCTGTTGACAGGGAAAGCAAGTTCATGAGCAATTAATTTTATCTTGTCTTACCAGGGTGCTATTGGCATTGTCAAAACAGAAGATTTAATGGCATGGATTTCACATGCTGCTCAAAATACAAAGAATTTGAACACCAAGACAGTAAAGGAGCTTGCCAATTTTGTGATGCACATCTAAATGAAAAAGTTTTAAAAACTGATCATATGAAGACATTACCTAAGGACAAGGCATGATTCTAGCATTAATCTTACTGGCAAATGTAAACATTTTGAGTCAAATTCCTTAAATAATTTTTTAAGTTCTGAAAAATTGGGCTAAATTCATATGCAGTATTTTTCTGAGCAATAGTTTAGTATTTACTCTTGTGTCAGATTAAACTGTCAGATAGGACCAGACTTATTACCATTTTCCAGAAAATGCCATAGAAACTGTATTTCCAGATCTATTATTAAGTTCTTAATCTCTTTGATTTATGCCATCCTGATGTTGTCCAGTGCTAATTTTTAGTTAGCTAGTAGGTCACAATCTTTAATAGTATGTGGGATGCATCTAGCCAGTTACTTTTATTATTACATGTGATTTCATTTGCATAAGATCTATTTTCTCTGATAGTCTTAATGTAAATTTTTTAGAAACTGAGTAATTATTATACATAGGTACTACAAGAATCTGTACCTAACTAGAAGAGTCCAATAATATTTCAGTGTTTCCTGAAGTAACGATGTGCCTGCAGGTCCTGATGACCATCCAGCCTTCCAAGGAAACTCCATCATGAATGTGCATTCATGGATCAAGCAGTGCTTTTTATTATTTTATTATTTCAATAAATCACTCATAACTTGATCACACTAAACATTTTAAGACATTCAGAATAATCAGTGACTCAGATTAAACAATCTCAGATTGACCAAAAACCCCTTAGAAGACGCACTGGAGTCTTCTGCAGTTAGCCTTTGGAACAGATCCACTCTCCTAGTCATTGACAAAAGGGTGGTTGTTGGAAAACAACAATTTCAAAAGTTACAAACTGTCCTGGAGTACACTAAGTACGGGATTAAGGAGAGATGATTGTGATGAATATCAATGTGTGCAGAAAGGGAAGGGAATTTGATATTATCTGCACTATAAATTTATATATAAGCCCATATGGAACAGCAATAAAATGAAACAACTTCAATCAATCACCCTTACCGATTCAATGCAAAAGCATAATGAAACTTAATGTTGTGTTGATCAGCCAGGTCACAGGTAGGAAGCATTTCTAGTGTTTCTACCAGCTTCACCATAGCATCATAGTCCTGGTATGAAATTAAAAAACAATAAAAAGGATTGAAGTAGAATAAACTGAAAGGAGGAAAGCATCACTAAGCTAAAATATATCATGATCACTAGACAGCTTCTCAGGTGACTGTTCCTGAGAGAAACAGCCACAAAGGCTGTGTAGGAACACACAGGGATTTTGCCTATCCATGTCAGTGCTCGCCTCTTCCTCACCACGATGCCCAAACTACTGAATCCCTGTAGCCAGTTTGATCAATCACACTCCCACCATCAGAAGTAGAGATGACAAGTCTGGCTTTTTCAGGCCTTATTAAGATCTTCTGGTGAATGACATCTCACCAGGTCACCGTGGACTCGACCACAACTGTCTTTGAAGTACATCAGCCACTTGTGCACTCATTTGGGTTTCTCAGAGGTTAACCCACATCTACAGCGCTGAAGAGGCCAGTTTACTGACACTGCAAAGGGCCTTGTGTTACTTAATCTTTTTATTCAAGGCATGTTTTGAGATGAGTACATTTCTCAAGGGAGACCTTTCATGATCACCAGAACCAATCCAAATAAAGTGCTATAAGAAAAATATGCATTTCAGAATGGAAGGTTTGGTAATGAAGGATGATGTGGTCACCCACTGCTCTCACATCCCATTTATACACAAGAAATAATCAACTTAGCTCCTGATAGGGAAAAGGAAAATCTATAGAATGACTGAAATTATATTTGAAAATAGATGTTAAACACACAGACTGTCAATTTGGAAAAACAGCATACAGGCTGTGCTTTAGCAAAAGCATAATTTATTTTTAAAAAAATTAAAACTAGAAAAAAGGTGCAGTTAGATTTTAAAAGCAAATTAATGTTTCAATGAATTATAGTTCTCAATTTGGGCATCTCTAGCCAACACAATGGGTCATAACAAATGCATTTCCTTCATTTCTAAATACGTTTAATTTTATCGGGGGAGGGAGGAACAGTAGGGGAGAGGAGAGCAAGGCAAGCATTTGGATTCAGTAGGGATTTTTGCTTTTTTTCTTTTTAAGGAAGTTTAAAATTACTAACAACAAAGGGAGAGACCTCGGGTAACCACCTAATCTGAGTCTCTTGTTCACATGCAAAATTAGTAAGAGTCTCTATCCCCTTAAAGCGCCCAACAGACAAGCCAAACTCAAACAATGTAACAACTGCTCCCATTTAGTGTCAGCTCTGAATCACTGCTTAAAAAACAAAGAACCACAGGAGAACAAATAAGAGCCCAAACTGCACAGTAAAATAATACACCTTAGTCTTTAAGCACATACCTGAATGTCTCTATAAGAAAGAAGCAGGTTTATGACAATGTCAGAAGTCAGTACTTCAGTATTATCCATACGAAGCTTAATCCTGGCCAGCTCCTTAGCCAGTTCATCTCCTTGGTACTTCTCTCTAGCTTTTCTAATGTCATTTAGCAGTGTTTCTTTATAATAGGCACTAAAGAAATTGAAGTTAGACACAGGGGAAGAAGAAGACTGTTAGACATTTCTTATGAAACATGGCTATGCTTCTAATAAAAAGTATAATTTCTAATAAAAAGTATCATTTCCTCGGAGTGAGGTCCTCATCAAATGTTTCCATATTTTTCAAATATTTCCATATTTTCAAATGTTTCCATATTTCACAAATATTCCACCTTGCCCCACCTCAGACTGTAGCACTATGTATCTATATGCTTATAACCAGGATCTTGAGGCAATTTTATCAACACAGGAAAACTGGAGCATTTCTTTGCCCCATTACTGACCCTGATAGATGTGGTACTTTGTATCATAAAGAAGGCTGCATCCCAGATAATAAAGTGACACAGAGAAGAAACACCAGTGAGATGTAAAGAGGAGGTATATTATTTTATCATGAAAGCTGGAAAAAGACTTCCCAGCACAGAAACTAAAACAAAAACTGCCGTGCCTTACTCTAGGAGGTCAAGGACTAAAACACCAATTTCATGCCTTGTGTGTAGTTTACTTACAAAACTTTGCAACTTCTGCGGACCCTCTGACTTTTGTCATTCCTTTCAATCACAAGTATCTGGGAATCTTGGGTGCTCTCTTACCCTTCAGGGTAGGATGTCACAGGAGGGTCATCCATGAGATTGCAAGGATGGGATCACAAAAGAATAGTAGTTTTTTTAGGAAGCCTTTCACTTGGGTGGGATGACATTGGGTAAAGAAATCTGAGGGCCCTTGGTGCTACCTCATGCTTCAGACATTAGGAAAATTAAAAACCAGAAACACAGTCTCTCTGAGTATTTTCCAAAAATATATACCAAACAGGAATAGCTGCAGAGTACAGGGTGAGCAACTGAGAAAGAGCAACTGAGAAAATATATTTTATCCAGCCCCAATTCTCTAAACTCCAACAGTCCCTTGTAGAAATGGCTAAGTAATACAATGTTTATTGACACCAGAAGGTAAATATTTTAAAGTAACAACAAATAATGAAAGTTACAACTGAATGACCATTGCTACCATGTATATATTTTATCTGATGACAGAAAAGGATGTTTTTTGGCTTTGAACTCTATGAAGAATCTATGAGCTTAGCTCCTATTATGACCTTATGCACTGTAAAACATAAGCATTTTATCTTACCCATGGACTGCCTTTGCTTTCTGGAAAGTAACTATAAATCAAATTCTAGGATAACATGGTTAGTTAACTGCAACAACTGCAGGCCAGGAATACTAAAAGCAGTAAAATTGGGAGCTTCTTTTAACACTATATTAAGTGCAGTGAAAAATAAAAAATTAAAAATCAATGCTACTAGAAATTCTTTATTTTTTTCATAATATCAAAAAGAGACTATCAAAGGTTCTGTAACTGTATGCGTTGTAACATTACCATGATGTAACATGGACATCCTTGAGAAGGCTGAGAAACTTGTCCACCAGTGGGACACAAAATGGCCCCAGGATATTGTCCCAGCTGGGCTGCATGTACTCAGAGGCTCTTCGTTGGGCATCACTTTCACAGCAAAAGTAGTCAGCACAAGGTGTGACAATGTATGGAATAAAATAATAATTGCCACTTGAAGCCTAAAATAAAAACAGGCAGAGTTTAGAAAACAAATGAAAGTGGAATATACTTGTGTATACACAGAATCTTCTGCTGACAGAAAAAACAGCTAGAGTAGTGCTGGTGTGTATTAAGTTTTAGTGCACTGTTTAAGATTTGCAAGCATTAAATTCAAGGAAATTTGTGTGGAAAAGTTACAAATGTTAACAAAGGTGATAAATAAGGGTCCCGGTCTGTTAAGTGACAATACAACCAAACTGCTCAATTTTTCCTTTTAATGTAATGCATGGACCCTGTAGGGTCTGTCAGTTACTATCTGATTTTCTGTTCCCAAATTTTTGGTTTCAGAGACGTACTTGCATCCTCTAAGCTCACCCTGTGCTAGCAAATATATGATGCAGAGCTCCCCACAATGAGAGAAATACAGAAATACAGACACTGGAAGGACTTTATGGAGATGTTTAATCCAGAGGAGCCTACAAAACATCTGCTGCACGCTACCATCAAAAGCCTAACCAGCCAAACCCCAAAACTTCAAAATGTTTTGTAATAGACTTTGTAGGACTTGTAACATAAAATTCTAGAAGTAAAACCCAAAAAACCATAATATGCCACATAAAATGTGTAAATACAATCAAGGTGCTGAAATGGGTGAGGACACAAGAAATGCCCTTCAGAGCCCAAAACTAGCAAGTTCAGAGTTTTCAGCCCCTGAGCAGGACCCCAGAAATCAGACCACTGTGAAGGTTTCCAAAGCTGGGAGAAGCACCTGTATCCCATTCTAACTATGGCAAATCTTTGCTGTTTAAAAGGAAGGTGAACTTTATATTTGAGAGTAACTAGATGGGAGCACTGAGGCACAGGCCAACATGATACACCTGCCATGATCAACTACCACTGCATTGGAGATATCACAGCACTGAACATGTACAGCAAAAACATACCTGTCATTTTTTCACATACTCTAAGCATGCAGAAAAGCCATAGCCATTTACAGTCACCTTGAACAATGGGAGAATGCTGAGATGATGAAAAGAATGGATATGAAGACGGCACATTTTTGAATGTATTAGTAAACTAGACAGGACAAACAGATTGTTCACAGGAACTTAAAAAAGTACAGCATGCAGTTACTAAAATTACAAATTAAAAACTTGTATCAGTACATCCTGTTGCTGATCTGAGTGAGCATTTAGAATTTTAAATAATTTCTAACAGAAAAAAGATCAAGTCATATTCCCTCCTTACAAGCCCTAAGTTATATTATCTCTGCTGTAACAATATAATTATCTGTTGATTGTTATCTTTACTTCCCAAGAAAAAACTCAGAAAAACTGCAACCCAAGCCACCAATATGGTAAAACAGTTTTGTCTCAGGTTTATTCAAATAAACATTAAGTTTACTGCAACACAAAACCTGCTTGTCTATAAACTCTATTCTTAATGCTTTAATAGCAAATTAGCTCTTCCTGCAACGAAAAAAGCCCATCCAATTTGAAAGGGTGATGCATCTTGAAATGCAAAGAGCTTCAGTTATCTATTGAAGAAGCAATGAAATTTTCAGAAAAAATTAATTACACATGTGAAATACTGTATTAATCTTATCCTCAAATATTGTATTGTTATCCAGCCAACATATCATCTATTTGACTTAGATTTCTTGTCTCCTTTTGCATAGCAAAATCTATGCAATTAAATCCTCCTGTCTTCTAGCTTCTTCTGTATCATATTTACATACAATAAATTATAAAACCCTTTCATACAGACTGTGTGGCCTAAGAAAGTCTTTACTGTTTTCATTATGTGAAAAACCAGTCCATCTACTTTTCTTATGCTAACAAGAATTAGAGATGGCTGAAAATATCACCCTTGCTTCTTCTGATCTTCTGTTCAGGATGCTGGTCTCTGATACCAAAAGCTAATAATTTTGAAAATTACTGTCATGTCAGAAACCAACTATTGCTTTTTAAAGATAATGAATAAATGGCTTAGGCATATGTAAAGTAATGTATGTAGCAACTGCATACATATACACATACATATAAAAATCTATAAACTATTACTTATCTAATTGTAATAGACTTATAATGTCATATCTTATCAAGACGATATGATGAGTTGGTTAATTTCAGGATTAGAAGCTGGGATATTTTAATTGTCTGATTTTGGGAAATTTTAAGTTAAAAATTACAGCCAAGCAGACTGAAAAAAACCCTAAAACTCTGAATAGCTCATCTTCCAGCATACAATGTATGCCACCACTAAAACTTTTGCATTTAATCACAGCATTTTAAAATATACCACAAAACAAGTCACAAATTAAAGAACATGAAAAAAAACCAGAAAATAATTGCAAATAAGTCGAGAAAGGGACCTGTTCTTCAGGTGAAATAGTTAAAGGAACTAAGCAGAAAGCCATACCTTTGCTGAGAGGCTGAAAAAGTGAGGCCCACAGAGGACATTTTTAGGCTCTAGGCAAGCCAGGCCAAACACAGAGTGGTTTTTATCTTAAAATATTTTCCAAATATTTTTTAATGCTGTTAAAATTAAACTGTTGCTCTTAATATAAACAGGCTTTTTAAAAATTGTACTGGGGAAGTTATTCTCGTGCAACTGTTACTTTGTGACAGAGATGCTATACTTCAATTAAAGGTAGGTTTTTTTCCAAATAAATAACGTTGAGTAAAAATCTCTGCACTTTCAAGAAGGGAATTATGCCTGCCAAGCTAATAGCACACTTATTTTACTTGAGCCATGCTATTAATTTTGCCACTCACTCAAGTAGCAAGAATGCTTACTCCACTTCACTAAGCAGTTAGAAGTGAAATACGGAAAGTAATAGAAAAGGAACTGCATTGACTCCAAGAGATCACAAACTCTTGAGTGTAATGGAGTTTAACTCACTGTTGTCTTAAGTATTATGGCTTTCTGTGACATCACATTCCTATCCTTCTTGCCATATAGGCATGTATTGGATTTGCATGGCCAGGTTTTGGTAGAGGGAGGGCCTTGGGGGCTACAGAAGTGGCTTCTGTGGGAAGCTGCTGGAAACTTCCTCCATGTCCAGCAGAGCCAATGCCAGCCAGCTCCAAGACAGATGTGCTGCTGGCCAAGGCTGGGCCAATTAGAAATGATGGCAACTCCTCTGTGATAACAGATTCAAGAAGAATGAAAAAGTTATTGCACAGATGTAACTGCAGTCACAGAAGAGTGGAGTGAGACTATATGAGAGGAACAACACTGCAGACACCAAGGTCAGTGGAGGAGGAGGGGCAGGAGGTGCTCCAGCTGCTGGAGCTGAGATTCCTCTGCAGCCCGTGGGAATCCACAGGGATGCAGAGATCCACCTGCAGCCCACGGAGGACCTCCACACCAGAGCAGGTGGATGTCTAAGAGAAGGCTGTGACCCCATTTGAATTCTATGCTATGGTGTGGGCTCCAGGCAGGGACCTGCAGATCTGTAGAGAGAGGAGTCCAGACTGGACCAGGTTTCCTGGTAGGACTTGTGACCCCATGAGAGACTCCTGTTGGAGCAGGCAGTGCCTGAAGGACTGTACCCCATGGAAGAACGACCCATGTTGCAGCAGTTTGTGGAGAACTGTTGCTTGAGGGATGGACTCACATTTGTGAAGCTCATGGAGAACTGTCTCCCATGGGAGGGACCCCACACTGGAGCAGGGAAATGACTCCTCTCCCTGAGCAGTGGGAGAAACAACCTGTGATCAACTGACCATAATCCCCATTCCCTGTCTCCCCGCATTGCTGGGATAGGAAGTAGAGCTTGGAAGAAGAGAGGGGTGGGGGTAAGGTGTTTTTAAAGTCTTATTTTACTTCTTATTATCCTGCTCTGATTTTATTAGTAATAAATTCAAATATCCCTAATTTGAGCCTGATTTGCCCATAATGGTATTTGGTGAGTGATCTCTCCCAGTCTTTAACTCATGAACCCTTTGTTCTATTTTCTCTCTCCTGTCTGACTGCAGAGGGGAGTGAGAGAGTGGTTCTGGTGGGTGCCTGGCATCCAGCCACAGTCAACTCACTACACTGACCAAGATATTATAAACTTCCAAAAAACACTTCCTCTTCTAAAGTTGAATAAATTCAGTGTTTTTTATGTAAAGACTGTGAAGAAGAGATTATCACAAGACAAACACTTCAAATTTCTGGGATCTAGCTTGCAAGGAGTAAGTGCTCCAATCACCTTGAAGGAAAGACCCTGCCAAGCACTATTCTTAAATCATCCTTATTCATGTTTACATGTCTAGAAACACAGTGAAAGAATAGCATATCTACTCAACAGAAAGCAGATTCAAAGTGATACCTACTTTGCCTATTAGATTACCACTGTGGTATTCAGGAGGTACTTGAACACGAAGAAAAGCTTTGAGGTTGGCAACCTACTCCAAATTGAAATAAAACAAAAAAGAGGAAAACACCACCACAAAACACCATAAGAAACAAAAAGACACACATGACACATGAATAAAGAAATAATTAAAGAAAGAAACAACAAAGAAAATGAATATAAATATTTGCAGCAAGACTATATTTACAAGGCAAAGAAAAGAATTCAAAACTTTGGCATTTCTCTTATCTATCCTATCTTTTGGATTTCTCTTATTTATATGATTTATATGTCTATACATCTCCTGTGTCATCATTAAGATGTTTTCAGGTCTTTTTTTTTATGAACCTGTCAGATTCATGATCTGATTATTTAACTATAATCCAACCACTACACATTGCTTGAGATAGCAATATTTTCATAAAAACTAACTTTCACACAAAAAATTTAAAAGGCTTAATTTTCACTATCTAAATTAAAAGTGGCATATTTCATTATTAAAAGCACTAAAAGTAGCATTTATTTGGTTACCCATTGCCTTTGTACTATTTTCCACCCAAAAATAAAAATTACTGAATTTAAGACGCTCCTGCTTTTTCATTCTGTGTCCTTTTACAATCTCTTTTGACACTTCAGATACCTCAGGCCTTTTTAGGAATATATCATTAAAAGACTGTATCGTATAAACTTTTATTCATTGTAAAAATAATCAGAAAATAGAAAAACAGAAAGCTACTCTGCAATAATACTTCTTTGGACTATTAAGTTCATATAATGTAATCACACTTCAGAGTCTTGGCTCTCATTACAATCTACTGGGGCTACTTAACTGGAGAATATGAACCCAAGTGTCAAAGTCTTTCTATTTAGTTTTCTTAAATGTTCATTGCCTTTAAAAATATATACAGTCTAATTTATACAGCTACTGAAACCTCTGAAGAAACTTTCTGCCAATTACAATAAAAAAAATTTTTCAACATAAAAATTCCTTGTGGCAAGGATAAATTGCAATCCAGTTCCCTTTAGATCAAGGAGAATTTTTGCTAATGACTCCTCCATGGCCCAGACATAATTCACTGCTTAATATAAGAGCTGCTACAGGATTTCATGAAAAATAATCATTTAAATCTCTAAAAATACTTCACCAGGCCCACAGGCCTAAGTATACAATGATATAAATCTTTTGGTTTAATAGACAGCCTACTTTCTTTAAACACCTTCCCTGAATGCAATTAACAGGGTTATTAAAATTTCTTCAGGCATATTATAAACTAAAGAACAAATAGCTAGTCTTTCTCCTTATGTTCTGTACGTGGTATAGTAACTTTTCCATAGTGGGAAGTTCTAGTTTGTATTTTCAATGTCTCATTCAAACAAATTGAATTGATCAAAGTGTGCACCTCAAACTATGTGCAACCAATCCTATAGCTATTGCCCAAAGGACTGCACATTTTGCTTCCTGATTCCAGCAGTTTTCTAAAGCCCCTTGTTCACTCTTTTCTTCACTTATTCTTGAACTTTTTTTATTAATAATTTCTTAAGATCCTGTAGCAGCAGATGAAATTTCCTTCCTTAAAAAAAAAAATCAAGGATGGCAAAAAAAATTTGAATCAAAATAGAAAAACTTTGCAAATGGAAAGATTATTTTTAAAGCATTTTTTGCTTTTGAAAATCTTTGAAATTTCATTTCTCCAGTAAACCGATGTTTAGCTGACATCTAAAGAAACTCCAAAGCACAAGTAATTTTCTTTCCTCCGTCCTTCAGTCCATTTTTCCATAATAGTACCTGTTCTGCAGGACTGCATATTTGCCATTCATTTTATTAATAATAATTTTGACAGAAACTAGGAAGCTATGCAATCTTTATTAATACTAATAGAAATGTCATTAAAGCTCAGAGGAACTCTACAAAAGGAAGTCTAACTGATGGGACACAGAAACTTGATCTTGAATTTCATGCCAAAATTCTTCCTTGGGAACTGAACTCCCATAGACAATAATTCTTTCCTTTCACATCCAAGTATGCATGTAAATTATCAATACAGTATTTTAACTGCTTGTTTGGGGAAGTCAAGTAGAACTGAATCACATTCCTCCATCTTATCTGTGAAAACCGCATTTCTGGATGGTGGAAGGAAGGAAGGAAGGAAGTTCTCCTACTCACACTCTTTTTTCAGACAGCAAGATATTAAATCTCTCAGGCTCCCACCACTGCAGCTGTCTGCTGTATAATTTTCACTGTTAGATCATACTTAGGCCAACTCTCAGTTGAATTGCTGACTTTTCTTCTCTGCATTGTTTTCAGCTTCATGTCCAGCTTGCTTGCTCTTGCCTCCTCCTCAATGCTGAATTAAAATAATGTTTTCTCTACAAGAAAAATATTCATTCTCTTCAAGGCTTTCTTGTGATACACAAAACAAATAGCCCCATTGACACACTAGACATTCACCTTCTCTGCAACTTCAACATGGCTCCACATCTCTTCTATGTTAAGATTTTTCTGCACCTTTGTAGATTATGAGAGATTTGTAGGATAAATAGGAAAGGTGAGCGTAGGGAAGCCTCAGAGAAAGCTCTAAGCTACAGCAGTCAGCCCAGAAAGTTTCACTCTTGCTGCTGGAACAAAGGTATGCTGTGCCTGACAACAACCTGAGTTGTTCCCCTTTCCTTACATACCCTGCAGATGCATGGACACAGAGCCTGTAAAACATGGAGAAGACTTCTCCCACAGTGATACTCCTGTGGCTACCACTGGGCTGTAGGAAGGCTTAGGAGATATCTATCCTCTTTCCACCATGCCTCCAGCTCCATATAAAAAGCTTATTTAAGCTCTGCTATTACACAGTTATGGCAAAAGCATACCCACATTTTTCACTCAGGACAGCTGAAAGGAAAACACAAAGCTCTACTACAGGGGAATTAACTATTGCATCTAATATTCAGCAATCAAACTGAAATGGTTATCTAACTATTTATTTAACTGGACACAATAAATTCATGTAAATTATGTACCTACTTAACAAGTACAGGAATCCTGATTAACAATTCACTTCAAACAAAACATTGCCCATACAGCAGTAAAATATTTAACCAAGCAATGGCACCATATTGGATCAGTGGTAAACTGCAAACTTCTCATCACAACTCACTGGATTTGAAAGGAGGGGAAGGCACTTGCCTATTTGAAGTCAACTTTGACTTAAAAAAAACATAGTTTTATCCTGTGAATTATTTAGCTTGCTCTTGAATTTGTTCTAATTTCTGAATAAAAAATACTGATAAAAGAATGAAATATGGGAGCACATTTATCTAATAAAAGAAGGTATGAATGACATCAAATAATAGAAAGAAGTCAAGAATCCATACTTGGTATTTAAAGTCATTCCTTTTTTACATCACTGTATTTTACTCACATTTTTTTCCTTAACTTAAGCACTTGAAGAAAGTGCGTTAGACAAACTCTCCTTTTTAAAGGAGGAATCAGGGTCCTAGCTTAGGGACATCTCCCTGCCCCTTCTGCTAGCCACAAGTCCAATGCCAGACCCCACCATAGAAACCATGTCACTGGAATCAAAGGTCTGAAGCTGAGTGAGGAAAGGTCTACGTTGGATATCAGGGAAAGGTTCTTCACCCACAGGGTGGTTGGGCACTGGAACAGACACCCCAGGGAAGTGGTCACAGCACCAGCCTATTGGAGATCAGTAAGTGTCTGGACAATGTTCTCAGCACATGGTGTGACTTAGTCATGTCCTGTGCAGGGCCAGGAGTTGGACTCAGTGATCCTGGTGGGTCCCTTCCAACTCATATTCTGTGATTAAATCTTTTCTTCTCTTCAGTGTGAAGGGAAATACCTCCCTTTCTGGAGAAAGACTCTGCCAAAAGAAAAGACTGTAGGCTGCTAATTTTATTGCACTAGGTTGAACTTGCCACTCTCCCCTTTGTTGTTTACTCCATGTCTGGTATTACCACCAAATGGCTCATTCACAATTCTCCCTCTTGCTCTGGGAAGGGAGAACACAGAAATTTTGGTCATCCACCAGCTGATGGATAGTAGCATTCACAAGCAAATCTGCCACATTCTGAGTCCCCCTTCACAGAGCCACAGAGCAGTAAATGCAGTTCCCACCACACAGGTCAAACTGGTTCAAAGACCCCAGAGACAGCCAGGAAGGATGACCTGCATTTACATGTGCTAAACCTGATCTATCTTTAGCCTATGTGGAGCACTGCGGCCAAATCAAAACAGCAGCTCAAAATAAACTGCTGTGACTAATGCATTTTTTTCTTCTAGCTCTCTTTAAAATTACTATCAAATCAATTTTTATCAAACTCTAAGACCACTTTATTCATACTGTTCAATACTGTTTAGAAGAAAATAAAAGTATATGATGAATGGGAGGAAACAGAAAAGATAAATGGAAGTGTAAGAGGTTTGTAAAATCAGTCGTCCTCAAAATAATGCTGTGGAGGATTTAATGAAAATAACCACTGACATGGTGTGAACTATGGCAAAATATACAACTATGTAAGATATTGTGGCGTATTTCAAAAAGCCTTAATAACTCCTACATTTTATCTTGTTTCTAACTTGTTTGGTTTTATTTGCATTAAGTGTAAGAATATTTTTACTTGGGGAAATAAGCTTTTCTAAGAAATAAACATTTCTAAGTAAATCTGTGAATTTGTCAGTTAGAGGACAGGTATAAAGAAGCCAAAGCTGTTTTGAGATACAAAAGTAAACCCCATTAAGGCATCACAAACATCTACATTTGAACAAATGGGTGATAGTGGTAGAGGGAAAAAGAGACTGAATTTCTGACTTTATATTTGGATCTGTCAACCTACAAATAATACTTATATCTACTGGCACTTTTCTACAAGTTGGAAAGGAATTGATAAGGAAAAGTAGCTTTAAAATTTACTGTTACTTTGGAGTGTCAACAAGCTTTCCAAAAGTTTGAACTATAGATAGGTAAAACAACTGCCTTTAATCATACAGAGCATATATATGCTTGGCAGCTTTGGTATTAGAGTTTCTTCAAATATAGGATCTTCATTTTGTGTTTTAAAATGAATGTGGATTTAATACTTACTGTATTTTTCTGAGATACCATATCCTGTGGGGGGAAAAAAGATAACAGAAATGTTTATTTGTTTTTACTGGGAATTATTATTTCCAATAAAAATCACTGATATATATATATATATATATATATATAAGATATACACACACACAGAGATGTGTTCTTCACAGCATAATCCAGATTTCCTGCCACAGTAAATTCACAGTAAATGGACAGAACACCATCAAGAAGAGTCTCAGTAGCTCAGGTTATGAAAAAATTAACAATTCAGTGAAGAAACCTACTTAAAGAAGTATTCAGAAAATAAAGAAAGTTGTACTTAGCAGTAACTGGAATGTCTCAGACTGGGCACACACAGTCACACTCTGAGCACTTGTGAGACAAAAGCATTCAAAGCTGGAGGGTTTTTCTCTCTGAAAGAGTATCCTTCAGATACCTAAACCCCTTTCTCACAGAGACTGGTACACACCAACACATTCCGTCTACACCCTAATTCTTCTCACCTCAAAATCGCAGAGAGATACTGAAACAATGAAGCAGATGATAAACTAATGGGCATGTAAACCAGACCTCAGAGACTCCCAGTTGCTGGTAAGTGACCTTCTCTTCTCTTAGGTGATAGATAACATGCTCAATGAACACTGCTTGGTCAAACTAAAGAGGTCTCCAGGTAAGTCACGCTACAAATATTAGACATAGACTTGTTTCTAATGAAAGTTGTCAATGCAATTGAATTAAATGTCCTCTGACAACCTGAGATGATTCTGCTTGAGCAAATTCATATCTGACAGCCTATAATCCACTTGGACAACCACTGCATAGAAATGATCATGCCCATGCACCCATTTCCTCAACAACAGGCAAAAATATCAGGAGGCATTTAAGAGGTTTAGCTCTATAGATATGATTCTCTTGAAACCCAGATTACATATTATTTTATATCCTCAGAACTAGGTTGTTTTGAAAGAACATTGGTGAAACTGAAGAGACAACTCTTGGGGCAATTTCAGGATGGCTCCTAAGATAAACTGTATAAAGTCAGGTTGCCAGAACATCACAGATCTTCAGCAGAAGTAACAGCAGTTACATCAATACTGCCTTTATAACACTCAGGCTGTGCACCACTTTTAAGAGGATGTACAGGAATCTAGGTCCAAGTAAAGTAATACAATTCTGAACGGAAGTAAAAAAAACTGGACCAAATTACTCATAAACTTCAGAATAAAGAAACATCGTCAGAGGGCCAAAAAGGTACCAAAACCTAAATGGAATGTCTAATTAGCCTAAATTCCTTAAACCAAATAAAATACTTCATAACAAAAGTGATGGAAGGCTTAGACAGCTGAAATACTACATATATGGAAATTAATGTCTATCTAGCTAAGCAAGTATCTCCAATAGAACTTTATCTACTGCAGTTAAATCTTTCTCAATAGGGAGAAATTAACTCCTCTGAAACCATCCAGCAGCTATGACGTGAAAAGCGTCATGAATTGTTCTTTGCTAAAATACCCCACAAACAGTACCTGTCTACCTCCTGAAGTATTCCTCAGAAAGGTGTATTAGCATATTTGAATGCTGTCCAGCACTGAACTGGGGCTCAATTGCTGAAGAGATACCAATGACAATAGAAGGACTGAACCCTGTCTCAGTGTCCACGTTAGACCATTTGAAACACAGCTGGTTCCATCAACTTAAATCACTGACAGACTTCCTAGAAGAAGAAAGGTGAAGGCAGATAGCTTTTTGAGCCTTAAGTGACCTAGTCACAATCTGGTGTTCCCCAGTCCCTAGACTTGAGCACTACATTATTAGATAAAAAGGCTTAGAACTGACAGTGCAAAGACTTGCAAGTTCTGGCAACAATCAGTCTGAATGTCCAATCACAGATGGATGTAATCCTGGAGATTCTTCAACACTCCAGTCATGGAGCAGGGGCTTGAGTATGTGCTTTGGCACAAAGTGCAGAAATCAAAGCCATTGGAAAACAACTAGCCTGTACTTCCCAGACTTGGGCACATCCTTGGGAGAATCAAGTTGATCAGAACATCAGAGTGACATCATAAAGAAAGATAAAAATGTGTTAATGAAAAATTAAAACAAAGTATTTCATGGCAGTCAGGTATATTACCAGTAGTGGATGAAAAGCTGTATGCCTGCCCACCCTGATTAGATGGAGGAAAGGAGGACATGCCAGTAATACCTTAGCATGTATCCATATGGATAGTCTCATTGAGCAAAGAGTGGGACAGACTCCAGCTCTGAGTTCTTGGGACTCCAGGTGACATAGAATGTGAATGTGTATGTGGACTACCACGTGAAGAAAGAAAGTATGGGTTATAGACACATGAGAGCAAAATCAAAGACATTGAGAACAGAGAAGAGGAATGAGAAGCCGTGACAGAACAGAGCTTTTTCTGGGGGAAAAGGAGACTTAATATTCTTACAGAATCAAGAGAGGTTGGAGAATTCCAAAAAGGATTTTTGGACACTAATGGTGTGAACAAAAGCAAAGTAGCAAGGGGCAATAACTCAAAATAAGCACGAACAATGCTTCTCTCAGTGAAGGTAGCAAGAAAATGGATGATATTAAAAGCAGAAACAGATGATACAGAGGACAAAAGTCTAAATGTGATGCAAAATAAAGAGAACCTGCACTGAAAAAGGCAGAAACATCCACAATATATGACTTGCATCCAGAACAGCAATTTCAGGACTTAAGTGTATAGCATGTATTATCCTACCATAAAAATGAACCATAACCCTATAAAAAGATTTGGTGAGGATGTCTTTTCCTATCTTTAAACAGAAATAAAAAGGAGATTCTACTAGTCTTAGCTAGTCAGCACCTAGGGAATACAAACCTCATCTGACAGAAGTGCTTACACAGGAGTAGGCTGCAATACAGCCCTTGTTCAAGTTATTATTATACAGGCCATAACTTTTTCTTACATGTAGTCTAGTTAAAAGAGGGAAATGAAAGAAAAATATCAGACCTGTACTCTCAATTCCAAGTCTAACTACCTGAAAGAAAATCCGTACCACGCTATGGATCTTTTCTTACCAAAAAAAGCATTTATTTATTCTATTATTACTGCTTTTGCTAATAGTTGCTTTTTCTTAGCAGGATTTAATTATGTAGCTATCAGGAATTATATTAAATGTAGGTTTCAGAAAAACAAACATCTGTAGGATCAGGTATTTAAAGATATTTCTGAGATTAAGTAGATTGTGAAGTGAGAACCTTACTTTGAGAGACTGAGCAGTGTCAGCATCAGTGTCATGGTAAAGAATAACATTATTGGCCATGTCAAAGCTTTCACGCACGCCAAGGTGGTAGAACAGTGATGGTTGCTTGGAAATATCACTCATGTCCACAACTGCAACATCTGAAATGAGAGAAGTGGAAAAGAAGAGAGAATGCTAAAAAAATAATAATAATAATCCTAAACCAAATTTTATTCTTACACGGGATTTAAAATAAATCCTGAAATTACACACACACACTGGACAGACAAAGTCAACATTTTCAAATAAGGGTAATTTTCTTATGAGAGAAGTAAATCTTACCTTTCATATAGAAAATAAGAGCCACTCATTAAATTATCAGTGTTATATTAAATTAATCCTGCTTAAGGTTTTGAAATCACAGCATCAGGAATGCCTCAGGTAAAAAAGCAATTTTGTATTTGCTCCCTGAGGCCTGACAGCATGAATACCCATAGGACAGAAGCTTCAAATATTCAGGATGGAACATTTAAAAATAAACATATAAATTAGAAAAACAGGGAAAACTGTGAGACCAAGTTTATTTTATGAGGCTGAAGTGTGAAGAACGGGAAATTCCTAAGGAGTAGAAAAAGAAATTACTCTGAAAATTGACTCTAAAAAGCTACAGGCAAGATGTTCAAGATGGGGGGGGCAGAGCAATAAGGGAATTCGATTGCAAGTAGCCAGAGCAAGACTTCCACTGCTCCTCTTTAGTATTCCAGTCAGAAATGAAAGTCAGAAACGCAACTAAAAACATTTACATCTGTGCAAGATGAGCTACAGAGAGAGCTAAAAAGAAATATTCCATATTATGCAGAACAGCTGAGATACAGTCAAAAGATTCTGAGTTTACCATTTAGTTCTCATATAGACCTAAACAGCAATGTAGGAAAAAGGAGTAACTGGAGAAGAGGACACTTAATGCTGAGGTTTTATTTCTTGATCCTTATATCCTGTATATTCCTAAGAAAATTTTGCTTTAAAGCTTTTTAGAGGTCTGTATCTATATGTCTGTCTGCTTTCACCACTTTAGGGTAGATGGGTGAACTGAAATCTAAAGTATTCATAAGAATAGAGCTTTGGCATTAAAACCACAGGGGAGTCTGAGGTTCAAAACAGATTCCAGAGACTCAGTGCAGCTGGGCAGTAAATTCTACATCTCTGAAGGGGTAACAAACAGTGCCTGGTACATACAGGGAAAGACAGAAGGGTGAGGTACCAGTAAACAAGAAATCTAAAAGCAGGTCTGATGGCTGAGACCCAAATGCAGCAGCCAGTTAACCTCGGCTGCACCAAGGTTACACATCACAAGAATCAATACTCCATACTTAGTAGGCAGCTTCTTGGAAAAACCTGCAATGAATATATACTCCTGTACAATCCCATCAGCCTGTTCTGACACACCACATGGAGGTCAGCCAGTCCCTCAGATTACTATGAGACTCCTGTTAAAACACAAGAAACATTTAGAGTCTGAAGGCCTGCTTTAAGACCAAACATCACTGCTCAGAAGCAAAACCAAACAAACACAAAAAACTCCAAACCCCAAAATATCCCAAACCCCAACAAAACACACAAAAAATCCAAATGCACCTCCCTCCCCCACCAAAGAAATAAAACCCCAGCACAAAATTATGGCATAAGAAAATCTCCTTATTCATATAAAACTCAAATTCTGCACCATCTACAGATGATCTTTCCAGTTCCAATGTTTAGCCAGCTGTCTGCAGTATGGATGAAATTCTTAGTGTAATGCACACTACAGTGCTATGTAAACTGAGAGAGCTTGAAGAAGTAAACCCCAGCTCCATAAACTCAACAGAATCAAGATTACCCCAGTATTACAAAATCCTTTTGGAAAATGTAAATTATCTATAGAACAAGTTTAAGAGAAACTAAAAAGCAGAGTGAGAATCAAATACCATCTAGGGGAAAAAAAATAAGGAGCTTGGATGGTTTTTAGTGCTTGCATAAGAGTGGTTTTGGGGAATCTGAGTACTGTGAAATCAAAATCATCATCCTGGTAAGGGAATTCAGAGAATGCAGTCCTATAGTGTACAGACACTGCATTTTACAACACAATGTGAGCAATGATTTGTAACAGATTTCACTGAAACAAGGCCATACACACCTCATTGCCACATCTGGTCTACAACTGAAATTTGTCTTCTGTTGATTGCTGCTCCATAGCAACATAAGTGGAATCAAAACCACATGAAATGGACGTAAGAACAGAAGTAATTACCTCCTTTTAAAAGAGTAGTTATTAATCCCTTAGATATTAATTCACACATTATAAAAAGATTTATGAGAGCAGGTTTTCCTTGCTTATTCACAGCTCACAAACACAGGTGTAAATAAGATAAAAATAAAACAAAATGAAGAGTAGCAGAGATGAAGAGGTATCACAAAAATACCCATGCAAGATAAAAAAAAGCCCCAGGAAGATAACTAAGTGGATTCAGTTTGAACACAGGAGTCAGAAATGACACAGAAGTAAATGACAGCAGACAGAGGCAGAGCATCCAAAGTGCTCCTAGCTGTGGGCAAGAGCAGAGATGAGAAACTGCAGTCCTCTCTCTGGAGCTCTCCAAGCCCTCCTCCAGGAGTAACAGCAGCAGGCTTGGAGCAGGGAGGAAAAAGATCTACTTACAAAGCAGCTTTACTTATGTGCTACTGAAATGCAGCATGAGCACAGAGGGCCCATGAAATTAATGCAAATTTGGGTGGAGAAAATATGAATAACAGTAAACACTTTTAAAAGCAGTGGATCCCTGGGACAGCACCCAGTGCATGGGGGTGCTGATAGTGCAGAGCTCAGTGTTGCTTATGGCTGGGTCTAAGCACACTCCCCAGAACTACTGCTTTCAGTGGTATCTCTCTTCTCAGAGTAAGGCAGTTTTGTGAGCCATGTAATGGACAAAGCTACTATGCGACACCACAAATACTTCTGTTTCAGTTATCTTACATTTTTCTCATTATTTACACTAAAATTCTTCATTTACAGTTCTTTAAAAACAAGACATGTGGCCCTGCACTCCAACCCTGCATTTAGATAGGCTGATAAGAGAGAGAAGGATTTCCTTAAACTTCCAGAGGCACATTAAAAGTAGTAACTTCAACACTAGTATGTGCTTTGCAAATCTTGATTTATGAATAGAAATATAAGTCAATCAGAGTTCATTCTCAACTCCCATTCTCCATAACAAAAGAGCCTGGTCAGCCAAATGTACTTCTGGACTTCCCTTGACAAATTTAGGTTCAACCTCCATTACAGACAGGGGTGAAGCAAAAGCCAATGGCAATTTTTATCAAATCTTATCACGCATGAGAAGTGTCATGTGATAATGAAATATTTCACATGGGTCTAAATGACCAATGGAGAGGGTTTCCTCTGTTCAGAAGGAAAGAGAGCAGGGGAAGGTACAGCCCCTCTGGAAAGACAGAAGGCTTCCAAGCAAAAATCTGTACAATGCATCCACAAGATCCAGTGGAGGCGTGGGGATGTGCTTAATGTTGCATATGACCAATTTCAAATGATTCTGGAACAGATAATTTAAACTTATGGCTTCTTTTCTGCAATAGCAAAAGAGTATAACGATAAAAATGTGTTGTCCCTCATTTCTTCTTAAGCATAGCATATATTTTCAACTCATTTTATTCTCTAGTAGTTGCCCATGAAACTACTTTTATCCTGAAAATAGTTCATTTTTGTCATGAACCCAGAAACTGATCTCAATTTATTATGTGATTGCAGTTCATTTGTCTAGGCTTTTGTCTCCACTGTAAAATTATTATGGTATGTGTGTACTTGTAATGCATTAAGGTAATTCAGCACTATTTCTTACACAGTCTTGGTTAGGTCTCTGCATTGTTGCAGCAGATGGCACATAATGCATTTCTTATAGTACAGTTTACATGTTTTAACACTAGTGTGTCTTACAAGAGCAGAGAAGAGACAAGTAACTGTGACAACTGAAATGAAGATTAGAAATCATTAACTCTGGTAACATAGGAGACATAAAACTAATAAATAATTCAACATGGAAAACATTATTAAACAGGTTAAGAACAGAGGACTTACTTCTCTATCTTGAAATGCACCTGTATAAATACTAAAATTAAAATTAACTGTAATACTTCAGATACTGCTAACAAAGAACCTTTAAGAATAAGAATGTTTTATAAGCTGCAACTTTTGCAAAAGAGTCATGGAGTGGCTGGAGCCTTGACTGCAAATTCCAGCCTACTGCCTACCTCAGAAAAGGAAACACAAGCATGCACACTGGATGTCTGAAACTTTTTGATGCATGGAGGGCACTTCCTTTGGAAAGGGGGTGTAGTTCACAGGCAAAAGGAAGTGATTCAAAAGACAGGAAAAATAAGAATTAAATTAGGTATGAATTCTCATATTAGTATGGGAAAAAATATTTTCTTCTGTTCACATATAGTAAGCAATGAAAAAAAAAGTGACATTATCAGGTTTTATTAATGACACCAACCACAAATTAGAGAAAGAAGAAAACTTTAATACTGGCCAAATAATTTTTAAGTCACTATTTTAAAATTATAATCTTGAGAAGATAACACAGAGAATTCCACTTCTAGTACACTATCCATATACACACTCTGACTATAAAATGAAAAAAAATCTACACTTAGTTATCTCTTAATTTTGACAGCTCTAATGGATTTGTTAAGTGTTTTAGGAATTGTGAAAACCTGGGCATCAAGTGGCAAAAATTCTGAAAGGTGCTTTTCCATGGTTTGTCTCAGGAAACGACAAGAACTGTTGTAAAGTGTTCATTTCAGACTTGTGCTGTTTAAAAAAAACAGAACACCTCTAATCTTTGTTCTTAGACTGAGCTTGTCATTTACCTTTTACTTAGTCGTGGCATTACATCTGCCACAGGTTTCATGTCATAAAGTGATTTACTAAAGAAAAGGCCACCGCACCCCAAAATGTGTCACTTCTCCTTCCACCAAGCAAAATGGAAGGCAACCACATAGCACCTATCAATTATAAAAGCCAGCATTCTTAGAACCACAAACACGGGGGGGTGGGGGGGAAGTCAGACCTTTCTTTTGTATTTCCTCCTTTCTGTGTGTCAGATCTTGCTCTGGAAACCAGTTTACATCCTTCCCTGTGAAACTGCTCTGCTCAGGAAATGTGAATGCAGTGAGTGCTGAAGATGAACTGTGTATTAGTTGAGCAGCAGCAGCATTCTTGACTAAGGAAAGTTTGCTGTTAAATAACTTTCCAGAAAGGACCAGGCAAATCCTGAGTTCTGCTATCACTACGAAACCAAAAAAACTTTTAATTTTTCAGATGAGCTTTTCCACCACCCAGAAGCATTACTAACTGTAACAATTCAAATGATTGCTTTGCTCCACTTAACACACAACACATCAACACTGGCAATGTCCCACCTCCAGAGACAATTCTGGGAACAGCTGTGTTAAGCAAAGTGGGCCAGCTGGTCTTTGTGCGGAAAGCAGACACATCCATGTAAAGGAGGAGGAAGAGGAGGAGGAACAGCTGACAACTGAATGAGTTTCTAACCATAGCATTTGGGTGATGTTAGAAAGTCCTTTCATGTGGCCCAGCAAGGCAACTCCTCCTTCCTGTGCACATGAAAATTTTGAAACACTCAAACTGAATTCTCTTAGCTCCCAGCGCAAAAAGCTGCAAAAATCCAGGTTTTAAACTATCTGAATGGTTAAAATGTACCAAGAAAAGTTATAGTGCTTACAGTCTGATTACAGTCTGAAAGTGGAGGTAAGAAAGCTGGAACACTTATTTTTCCCTTATAGGTAACAGAAGTGCCTCATACAGCTTCCAGTGAAAGACCTGGGAGAACTCCCAGTGGCCTGAAATGGCACAGGAATAAAACTTTTTGGACAGCTATGCTGCAGGTGATGAAATGTGAAGTGCAAAGAAGCAGACAACAGAATAATCTAGTATATCAAAAACAAAAGCCCATGTACTAGTGATGAATGCAACTAGCACAGCACCATGCAGACAGAGCCTGACAGCATTTTAATGTAAATAAAGAATACAAAACCTGTATTTGTTTTAAATATTTAGTTGAATCATAACTAGAGAGAAACTTCTTTTTCTTGAGATCAGTTCTCACCTGTAATCTTTTGTCCTTTTGATTTCAAATTCTATCTTTGGCAACACTTGGAAACTTTAGTCTTAAGCTATCTTAGCAATGTATGACATTATAACATTTTCTGGCAATTCCCATCCAGCACAAAAAACCCTCAGATGATACCGGGAAAATCAGATAACCATGCAAAACAACAGAACAAATAAGACTGAGGGCCAATGCTCATCTCTGGCTTTTGTAATTCTGTACAAAATCCCCCTTTCATACAAACAGCTCCACAATAGGGTTACATTCAGACCTGAACATTGCAGCCAGTAATCATGTTAGTGCTGTGGTGTTACTTTACAGATACTGCATCTTTCATCTGTCCTCTGGTACACGGAACACACACTAAAAATAGAATTAGAACATATTTTTCATGCTTCAGTGGCATTTATTGCAACTCAGAAGAAATAAGTATCTAAAACAACTCATTTTTCTAAACCATGACAAAGTATTTGTGCCATATTTATAATTAATACATATTCCTTAATATCTAAATGTCTGTTCCAAAAATTACATCACCCAAGAAACTACACTTTAGTTTAGAGGAACAGAGCAAATTACAGCAGGTGAGCAACACTGCCAGTTCTAGGAGTTGATCTGAGTTCTCATTTATTTTTATGTCTTGGGGCTTTCTTATTGATTAGACACATCATCTGAAGTTTTTCAATTTTTTGCCTTGAATTTGCATATTAGGAACTATTCCGTTAAATGGAAACAAGGTCTCTTCCAAAAACTTTTGACAGCAAAAGCTTTAAGAAACATTTTAGATACTTAAATACAATTAAATTCACAGCAAAACTAAGTTTCAAACAGGGCAAGACACTGTACTGAAATAACAGGGCAATACTACTGATCTAGGAAAGCAAAAATTGTGCCGATAAAATGCTCATGCTTATTATTTTTTAACTGATCTTCAGGGAGAGTCTTTCAGACTCTGCCAAATCAGAATACAACCAGCACCCACAAGAACTGGCGTGGGAAGAAAAGTAATGCAGTTAATGTAATGCAGAGGGCATCCAAGCTCAGAAAGTGTTTTTAATGCTTTGCACAAGTATGAAGAAGAAAAATACTGTATGATTGGAAACACCTGAAAATAACCTCTCTCAGAAGACAGCATTTTTACAGTTGGCAGTTTAGGGAAAGAAGGAAACAAAGAATTAATCCTCAAAGAACTCTTCCTGAAATACTGAATTGCAGAAGTTAGGAAATATATAATTCACTGTAAACAGTGCATGCCTAGGCTTATAAATTGCTTAATATTTTCCATGACAAAGCTTTACTTTCAGTCCTTTTTAACTTTGCCAGTCTTTACTTCAGGTTGTTGGGTTTTGTTTCTTTCTTTTTTCTTTTTAAGAGATTTAATTAAAATCTACTCAAGTAATTTTGAGACTGTACTGAGAACTTATTTTTCTGTCCACTGTTAAACGTTCTCTCATGCCAAATTAAGAAGCCTTACTGTTTTCAAATGCCAAATCAGAAATTTGTCAGGTGGGTGAAGCTCTCTGTAAGTATCTCCTCTTAGCCTCATGAAATGCTGCTCATTCCAAAGTGAAGTTATCAGCAGTGAGCTGGTCGGAGCCACAGGGGAGATGTTTGGTCTCAGATGAGCCAGTAGTCACTGCCTTCCTCATTCAACACAAAGAGAGCAAAAGCACTTTTCCAGCCCCGTCCCCCTGATCTGTCAGAAGCCAGCTTCAGGAGGTGAATTGCAGCCCAGAAGCACCAGTTTCTCTCCACTATCTATGAGGGGAGTCCAAGGAACTGCAGACACCCACACTGAAGGTGTCCAGTGCCATGACACCCCTTCCACAGAGCCTCACAGCTCTGCTTTGAAGGATTTCATCAACCACTAAAGCACTAAATCATCTCAGCAGATGTTTCCTTGGACATGTTCCCACCAGTTAACCAACAAAATGGCCAATGGAGAAGGACTATAGATCTTTCTCATCAGTACTTTACTCATATTCTCTCTACCTGTGAGAGAGGAAGGACTGTCACAATTCAAACCCTCGCCTAAGATTTCCAGGGATCTCTCAAACACCTAACTCTTGCTTGAGTTTTCGATAAACTGGGAGCTTATTTGTGAATCCCAGTTTACAATGTTGTTTGGCTTGGCACTCAATATTATACAACTGTGGGGATGACTGTTCTTTAACATGTGTTTGTGCATGTACTATCTCAGCCCAGGGTCTTTTCTCCTACTTATATCATCTGCTCAATTACAGTGAAGCATTGACTATAACCTGCCTATGGATGAAGTTTATAAATGAGTTAAATTTACAGCAAAAATACCTTCAAGCCAAATATAAGCATTGCATTTCCCTGCAAGACAAAGTAATTCATATAAAAGCTCGTAATAGACTTAACCTTCTTTTTCATTTTTCTTCCTTTCATACCATAGCTTGTGAGGTCCCAGGAATAACACAGCCTCAAGTATGAGGGAGTTAACTCACAGTAGTGTGAGAGGACAAAGTCAAAAAGATAATGTTCACACATACTGTCTCTGGAAACTCACACAGCACAGACCCCTTTATACAGTCTCCCTTCCCTGAAGAAGGATTGTAAAAATTTACTTGTTCTGGGACCACAGTCACAGATCTTTAGTTACCAACCACAATCATATCAGAAGGATCCTGCCAAGATCTACACATTGGTAAGAAATGAATTGTAAAAGTTTTGACATGCATAAGAGATGGATATTTATACAATTTCTTTGTAAAACTACACTGTTCAAAATCCCAGGTTAGGAACTGAAAGAGATCTCATTGCCTTCATCTTTAGCCTTTTCAGTGGCTTTGTGGCTCAGGCAGATGAATGCTTATGGCTACTTGCAATTCCTACTTTCACATGATCCACTGTCTTTGAGCATCTCTCTCATTGTCCTGTTCTCCCCTTATCCATCAACCGATCTTTACCTTGGCAATTTCTGGCTAACTCAGTGCTAGCACAGTAGCAGACAAGCTCTGTCACTGTAGCTAATCAGTCCAGTCAGTGGTATCAGCTACCAGCTTCACACTATTGTCCTGGAAAAGTACTTGAAGAAACTGTTAGACTTTATAACAATTGAAAGATATGACAGTTAAAAACTTAATTTCAGGCAACTTACTTTTTACGTATCATATTACAGAAGACATTTGCATCTGTAACTCAAAAATCCAATTCTGTAAAGAGTGAAAAAGACTCTAGGTTGAGATGGTACACATCTCTTCTAATCATCCCCACTGAATTATAATCATATTTCATGAGTGCCAAAATGAAGTACTTATATTTAAAATTACTGTTATTTAAACCTTGTAAACATGCACCCATCACTAATAAAATGGGAAAAAAAGACAAATTAAAGCAATTTGCTATTTCAGGTTGACCTTAACCACTTGACCATGTACAGTGTAAAAAGCAAAAACTATTAATCACTACAAGTTGCACGATAAACAATCCTTCCTTTATATATACTGTGAAATACTCTATCACAGACTGATAGATGGATAGGTAGTGATGCTGGCTACCTAACTATTGTTAAAATACACTGAAGAATCTTAACATTCTAATAAACTTTTTTAAACACAGCTGTGCTGGTTTTGTGTGAGATATAGTTAATTTTCTTTTTCTTTTCATTGTCATTTTTAACCCTATGGTCTGGTCCAAAGGGAGCAGGGGTGCAGATCTTAATAGACACACCTTTACATGGCTGCAACCACGGTTTGATATTTGCATGTCATAAAAACTGCTTATAGCAGGAACCACTGGAGGAGAAGCCTTACAAGAAGCAGTAAAAGTGCAGTGGTGGCCCAACCTGAGCTGGCCTTGGTGCCAAATAAAACAACGCAAGCAGCTTCTGCCTTACATGAAACTGTCCTTTTCTCAACCCACAAGTTGTTTCACTTTTACTCTTCCAGTTCTCTCTCCAAGCCTGCTGGTGAGGGAGTGAGTGAGTGAGTGGTGTTCAGCCTGCTGGCATTACCCCATGAGAACAGCTCATGGCAGACCAGTGACTGTGGGGTACGTGGGGAACAGAGCAGTTCCCATCAGCCCCAGTGGCTGCTGAGTTAAGCAATGACACCATGACAGAGGCTGACAACATTGCAGGAATAAAAAGGGCATTATCATGGCTTAAGCAGCTGAATGCTTGCCTGTGAAACTGAATTCCATACCTGCTTCTTCCTACCCCACAAATTCTGTGTGACTAGCCTAGTCACATAAACTGGGATTTCAGAGATGGGCTTGCTGACCCTGCAGTTATTAAGATTCTGAGTTTCAGAAGGAAAAAAACCCCACAGAAACAGTGACTTTGAAAAACAGAGCCCTAATTTTAAAGGTACTTAGTAACAACCCATATGCCTTCACAGAGAGAAGAAAATTCCTAATATGTTACCTAAGCAATTCACTTCCATCATCCTATTGTACCTTGGTATGACTTAGAACTTGAATAGTCTCTGATTCAGCATCTGCAGTCTTCCACCTGCAAAATAGCTAAGCATCTACAGAACAATCAGCATGCCTGATTCATACCTCAAAAAGACAGGTATTTCCATTTTTCATTCAACCTTTATACACAAATGAATAGTAAAGAAGCAGCATTTTAAACTTCTCAAAGAATATTTAAATAATCCACATTTTTCTCCTTTTTTTTGTTCACAGATGTTAAGACAAATGAAGATTCCAGAAGTTGCTCATTTCTTGCTTTAAATCTATGTATCCAGAACACTTAAAAACCACTTATCAGTCACAGATGATCTGAAGATACCTGTTCAATAATTTTCCCTGTTTATATATTGTCAGTATATTAGAAATTTTGATATAAATGCTAGACTTGTTATTATAACTAGTAACAGTCTCACATCATACATACTTTTCACTACGCTGAGTCATTAAGAATAACACTATTTCCTAATTTTTTTCCATGAGCCAAAGAATCTACTAATTCTACAGGACATGTTTCTGCCCTATCAAGTATCAGAGAAGAAACAGCAGAGTAAATTAAAAGCAGGCAGTTCACACTTGCCTGCTGCACTAGCAGTGTGCCAAGGCTCACACGAATCCATTTCCACTGCAGTGCACTAGAGTGGAGCCAGTCAGCTGAGAGCACACAGAAAAAACACCCCAAGTCTGAACCTCAATTGAACCTTGCCCGTAATTGGAGGGGGGGGGGGAGGTCTGTGGAATGATAAAGGTGAACTTTATTTAACTTCTCCTGCACCTCTGCACTTCCTACACTGGGTCATCAAAGGCAATCAAAGGGAATGAAATACAGAAATAAAAAAGGTTACATAACTGGATAGCCTGGCCTAAGTGAAATTAAAAAGCATTTGAAATTCCACAAGGAACGTTGTCCCTTTCTCCCCAGCTGCACTCAAATCAATTTTTAGGCCAAGGAGGTTAGATAAGCTTCAAACTTTTCAACATTTATCCAAACTAAACCATTTGAAAATCACCCATCATTTAATGTTGAATACCTTGGCTGGGGAACATAAAAAACCTGCTAAATCTGCACATCTCCCACAGGTCAGACACCGGCCAACAACATATATAAAAAAAAATTGGAGAAGTAAAATTATGCTGATCTTTACCTTCTTTTCAAAGAAATATAATAATAAGAAAAGTAATCAAAATCCAAGGAAATAAAATAAAAAAAAAATTTCAGTACACTACAGCTCTTAAGTCTGTATTAAACTAACACCTTATTCCTTTCTTTATTTAAAAATATAGTATATTTAAAAAGTGAGACTTTCTTAGCCTGAATCTCTTATTTTTTCCCAAATATGTTTCTTAAAAACAAATATCAAGAGACACTTCCATCATTAGCACTGGGCATTTTTATGTACCAAACTGAAGTATCCCACCTCATAACTATATTATAGATTTCTTCTTTACATTAATGGATCCCAATACTGTCATTTAGGGCCCACATAAAGCACAGTAAGCTATGCACAGAAAAAAAGTTAATTGAGAAAGGCAATGTTATTAAAGTGCAAATGCAGATAAAGTTTACATAAAGCCAGGGCATCATCTGTGAGCCAAGAGACTTGCACTCACATACAGATACTGCGGATGCTGGGCAGATGTGGATTCACTCTGCTATTTTTATCTTTCCTGTAAACAGTACAAGCTTTACGTGCCAGTCTAAAAGACTGCATGTGCTACTGAAAAAACCCTTATGTATCACTCAATGCTGTAATTTTAAAAATTGGAGGCTTCCATTACAAAATGAGAGAAATAAATTTCAAGACACTATGTAGAGATCAATAAAATCTAAAATTTTAGTAGAAGCTGGTTTTTCTATAGTCATAGCCATTATCTACTTAGTCTTTAACTATTATATAAATACAGCACACTTCCATCAGTGTGTGATGGAAGAGAATATTAAGCATGAACACAGACTGCTTTTTATCACAGGGGAACCTATTCCCTAAGATCTCTATAGAGTCAGAGGAATATCAGTACTTTCAAACGGTGATTCAGACAAAATGAATCACAAGAAATTGTGATTTTACAACAAACCTCTAAACCTCTAAAGGCCTCCAGCATTTAGCAGGATGCATCTTCTGAAAAACATGGAAGGGTTTAGGTTGGAAGGGACCTTAAAGATCATCTCATTTCAACCCCTCTGACATGGACTGAGATACTTTCCATTAGTCCAGCTTCCTCAAGGCCCTGTCCAACCTGGCCCTGAACACTTCCAGGAATGAGGCACCCACAGCTTCTCTAGGCAGCCTCACAGTAAAGAATTTCTTCCTTATATCAAATCTAAACTTGCCCCGTTTTAGGTTAAAAACATTCCCTCTTGGCTCATCTACAAGCCTTTGTAAAAGATCCCTCTTCCAGCTCTCTTGTAGCCCTCTTTAGGCACTGCACGGTGCTATAAGCTCTCCCCAGAGCCTTCTCTTCTCCAAACAAAATAGACCCAACCCTCTCAGTCTGTCCTCATGGGTGAGGTGCTCCAGCCCTCTGATCATCTTCACAGCCTCCTCTGGACTCGCTTCAACAGGTCCACATCCATCCTACATCGGGGCCCTCGGTGCTGCAGGGATTCTCATCATAGCAGAGGGAGGGAATCCCCTCCCACTCCCAGCTGGCCACGCTGCTTTGGATGCTCCCAGGGTGCAGTTGGCTCTCTGGGGTGCTGGGCCACGTGAAGTTTTTCATCCACGACATCCCCAGGCTGCCCCGTACCTCATCATGGTAAAAGGATGCAAGAAAGTTTAGATTTAAGATGCTAAATTCTCAATATTAATCTTTATAATTGTCTGAAATATCCAAACTTATGGAAATTAGTGTTTTTCTTCTCAGAATTTGTATTACACCATCACAGAGGCACTACTGCAAAACTAGAAATCTGAAGAGGCATTAAAGGGTTAAAAAATAATAAAAAATAATCAAGCATTCTTTTTTGACTTGAGCACAAACCAGAAAGACAAGGCAGTTTCTGGTTTTCCCAAAACTATATGAAGATTTACCTAGTTTCATTACTATAATAAGCAAAATGCTAAGTTTATCAGTTCCACAACTTAATTATCATGAAATCAAGAAATCCATCTCAACCATTTTCAGACTTCATTCTGATTTGAATACTTTCTCCAGCTGACAACAACCCATAACTTGTCAGTTATCTTAAGCCCCATAAACAGCAGTAGTAAAAACAAGCACAGTGCCTGGCTTTGAGCTTGGTAATCATGTCCTCTTTTCCAACTGGGTTTAAAAAGATCGAAGCATACCAAACATCCATTGGCAAAGAAAATATCTGAAACAAGTATCTCAGTTCCAGGGAAGGCAGAGCTGATGCTGATAAAAGCTGACAGTTACTGTGTGAAACAGGATTGTGCACACAGAAACTCTGCTAAGTAAGGCAGCCCAGTACCAAACAGGAACACCATTGTAAACATTAGCTTTTCTCCTGCAAATTTCTATTATCTACTAAGATTAGCACAACAGCAATGACTGGTCTAGCACTGTTAGAAAGCAACACACAGACAGAATACAGCCTTGTACTGTTTTCATTTACCAGATCCCAACCCCAGTTTCACCTTGTCACTCTCCAAGCAAAGGCAAAACTAACAATGTCTCCCTCAACACACAAATTAGCAGAAACAAATTTCTTTCTTCCATTTCAGTGAGTGAGAGGCAGTAACAGTAGAGTTAATGCAGCTAATCTTCACCTGAGTGGAATTATTATGGGCAGATAATTTTCTGCAACAGAAAAACCTGCAGCTATGCTGTGACTAAGGCAAAGACACTTGATTCAGCACAATTTCTTGTGGCTGATCTAACTACTAAATAGTTGTAAAAAAATTGAAGGGAAGGAGGGAGAAAGAACAGCAATCAAGTGGCAAATAATTCACTACCCCAGGTTTAAAAAAGTAACTTCCCTGTTATTTTCCCCACAATCAGTTTCATAGAATCTGCCACTGGTTTTGACTTGCTTGAAGGCGTCAAAGTACCACTATTCATGGAAAGCACTGCCAGCACCAGTAGGAAACTGAAGAATTTTAGAGAAAGCTCATAATCACACTGATTTACTTGGAAGTTTGTTTTCCAGAACTAGTGCATTTTTGGCATACACTTCAAAAGCTTTAGAAATCATGTGATAAACATCTACCATGTGATGAACACTTTTCAAACTGCTGAGAGACCCTTGAGCACCCGTGGTTGAGCTACAGTTCCGTGCATGAAGGGCTGTTTTAGTGAACAGAAAAAAAAGCCCACAAAATGCAAAGAGTCCAGACACATTTCCCTGCATAACATGACACAAAATAAAAAAAAGATTATACTGAAACAGGGTTAAAAAAGCAGTTCAAGATTCTTCTCATTGTGTTTTACTTTAAGGAGATATTGAAGACTTTTTAAACATAATTTAAGCATAGAAGTAGTATATACTAGAATAGACACAGCTATAAGTTCTGCTGTGATAAACTGGAGTACTTCCCTTACTACTGGATTTAGCTGTACCATCCCACATCAGCAAAAGGCTAGGGATGTAGTCCTAACAGTGTCATTACTGTTTCATTACATTTCAGATTTCTGCCTGTCATCAGAGCCCACTGCAGTTAAAGAAAGACTATGCTAACCAAGGCTGTGATCATATACCTTCAATGTTGGGATCATATACCTAAAAGCTGGGGTACACGTTTTAAAGCCGTGAATCCCAGTGGGCTTTGCACTCCAAGACATAACAGCTGTTGAACTACTGACTTAGACAAAACTTTAAATGCTCTGAAGCATTACCAAAGAATATCTGAGAAGTTTCAATTCCACCACCTTGAACACCACAGCAGAATCACTGACCTCATCAGGCTGAGTACTACGAAGTATAAAAAAAGCAAGAGTGGTTTCCCATGACACAGAGATCCAGCACTTGTGTCAGAACTCATGTCTTCTCCTTGCAGACTACAGTGGTGCAATTTTTGCTCCTGGCATGTTTCTATAACCAGCCCAACCTCCCAGGAAAAGGTGAGGATATTTGCAGCACTTCTGAAAGAAGACAGGTCAGGTGAAATTATAACTGTGAGATACGTTTGACCCATTGGCTGCCCATTGAATCCCCCTGACCTCAGCCGACACAGGAGCTACGCTGTTTATATCCAGCCTGTGCCAGGGTGCAGAATAAAGCAACAGCTGCAAGCCCTCTCTTGGCTCAGCCTCAGGCACCCTTGTTGCTGTTCAAAGGTAGCCTGAGGCTAAAGCAATTCACAGCCCTCCTGAAGTGCATGGCAACCAGAGCCTAAGGTGTTCACAGATTTCACCTGCAAGTGGCAAACCACAGTGAGGCCCTCCTAAGAAAGACTCTACGCCCATCTCAGCTGCCAAATTTTGGCCACATAACAACCTTGCAGCTGCTCCTCCACATGCATGGAAGTAGCAGCATGCCCTGAGTATCTCCAGAACACAGGTTTGCAGTCAGAGTTTGAATTTGAGGCTTGTGATGCTGACAGAAGACAGTTGAGCCACTGCATGTGACCTGCATACAGGTGCATGCTGTCCACACACAGCCCCACACCCTCCCCCTTTCTGCAGTCCCTGATGGCAAGGAGGCTTGTCCCTAGGATTGGAACACCAGGGGAGTTGCAGGAGGAACTGTCTGAATGCATAATTAATGCACTCCAGAGATGGGGGGCCAAGATATTCAGGACCGACTTTGGTGCACACGGGCCTGCAGACGGGTATAAAATGCTGGCGGAGACTGCGCCAAATGGTCTCCTGGTGCTGCAAGCAGCTTCCAGGTGGAGCCCCCTCCCAGCACGGAAGCCTGCAGTCTGAAGATGGGAATCATTGACTTTTTGACAGTGACACTAAGATCCGGTCACATGTGGAGATAAAATTCAAAAGCAACTACAAAGGTGCTTTGTTGCTTTGGAATGGTGAACTCTCCAAGGCTAAAGACTGTTGACCTGTACTTTTCTAGCCAAACCTGCTTATTATAAGACTTTAGACATAAACTGTTGACCAAATCTGAGACTAAGTGGACCTAGCCACACCTAAACTCCTCTGAGTTTAGAAAGCTAGGGAGTCTCACTGAAGCTCATACCTAGAGACCATTAGTCTATTGCACTATTATCTGCTTTAACAGATGATATATTTACATATTGCATTGCAGCAGTATTTAGACACTAAATTAGCAATAAATCGAATAATAATCATGCACATAATCACTGTATCCTACTTCTTGTTCCTGGCAAGAGCCTTCTCTTGACTGCTCTGACACAAGTCCACCTTGAGGAAACCAAAACATCTTGAATTCTTGACCAGGTTTTGCAAAAGTCCTTACAAGTCAGAAGAGCTTTATCTCAAGGCAAACCAGGAACTTACCTTTACTAGCTTGTAAAGGCTACCTTTTAACTAGCATGTGCAAGTGTAATTTAACAATTAAAAAAGCAATGGATGATTACACTGATTAAAGAGGAGCATGACTGCAGAACATAATATGAGCCACCACATATCTACCATAGTTTATCTATTTTATGGAGGATGGAAATTAAAGCAATGTAATTAACCCACATAAGCAAACACTTCCTTTATTTTTGTTTAACCTAATTTTGAGACTGCGGGTCTAAGAGAAACAATTCTTACACCTATGAAGAACAGGCTACACACAGCAGAGCAAGACTGAGCAAGCATGCAATCACTGCAAAGGACAGGAGTGGCTGGGAGTCACTGAAAGTCAACTTGAAATGCAAAAAAGGCAGAACCAGAGATCTGCTTGCCAGCATCTCACAGTCAAATGGCATAGTAAATTTCCTCAGAGCAACTTAGGAACTATATTAAAAATACATTTGCATATAATTCTTAAAAAAAAAAAAAAAAACTTTAAAATTTCCAGACTGGTATGGATAGCCAGCACAGTTCTTTCCTCCTATCAGAAGAAAAAAAACTGTATCAGAAGAACATTTACTGATATGAAGAATTCCAGAAAATGCTGAAAGTTTTATTAAAAAAATAAATTAAACAATATTAAAAACAAACAATCAAAACTCACTTTAACTGCAGTGTTTTCAATAGCCATGTGACAGTAATTGGTCTTTAGAATTAAGGCAGTTCAGTAGATGCAGTTGTTCCTCTCTTCAGAATAATCTTACATGTTCAAATTTTTGAAGTCATTTGCAATGATTGTAATGGGTGTAAAAGCTTCTAAGTCTATTAAGTGAGACTCAATATTACTTATATTCACATAGTGAAAAATATTACTTGCAGAGTAAGTTATAAAAAACCAGAAACACACCATTTGTGCTGTGTTTCATGCAGAACATGAGGTTTGAAACCATCTAAGGAAGATGAAGGTACATGAATCACAGAATCAATCAATCAATCAATCAAAGAATTGATTAACTAGGTTGGAAAAGACCTCTGAGATCCTCAATCCAGCTGTGTCCTGTACTTCATAAAAAGCAGCATGGCTGGCAAGTCAAGGGAGGGGATTCTCCTCATCTACTCTGCTTTTGTGAGACCCCACCTGGAGTGCTGCATCCAGCTCTGGGGTTTCCAGCGTAACAAGGGTGGGGACCTGTTTGAGAGGCTCAAGAGGAGGACTATGAAGATGATCAGAGGGCTGGAACACACGTCCCAGAAAGATGGGCTGAGAAGGTTGGGGCTGTTTCATCTGGAGAAGAAAAGGCTCTGGTGAGACCTTACAGCACTTTGCAGTACCTGCAGGGGGCTTCAAGAGAACATGAGAGGGACCTTTTACAAAGGCCTGTAGTGACAGGGCAAGGGGGAATGGCTCTAAGACGAAAGAAGGCTGATTTAGATCACTGTGAGGATAGTAAGACACTGAAACAGATTACTCAGAGAGGTTGTGGATACCCCATCCCTGGAATGTTCAAAGACAGTCTGGAGAGGGCTTTGAGCAACCTGGTATAGTGAAAGGTGTCTCCGCCCATGTCAGAGAGGTTGAAACTGGGTGATCTTTAAGGTCCCTGCCAACCTAAACTGGTTTATGACAGTAACATATAGACCTGATGGTTGTTACTGTCATTTAAAACTGGCCTCACACTTGGATATAAAAAGACCACAATACTGGTATATTAAAGGGCTTTGTTATCAGAATATTTGGTTTGATGTCACAATGCAGAGCTTTGCTGGAGACACCTGAAGTCACTCTAGATGTGCAGCACCACACAGAGATAAAAGATCAGGTCCCAACAGCTCTGCTGTTTTACTAAAGCAGCACAATATCCAGCCCAGCCTCTCATCCACCACCTTCCTGTTCTGAAGATGGTTGGTTTGCTTCTCTTTGTACTTTTGTATTCTGTGGTATATATATCTCTTGAGATTTAAAGCAAATACACCCCTAGCCGTTAAGTGACCTGTGTGGGAAAAGAAAGGAAAGAAAAGATTTTAAGTATTCCTCAGAAAAACAGCAAACCCTGCCTGCTGAAGTAAACATCAGAGCACTAACCCTTAACTCCACCACTGCTCACTGTCACACCCAGGGGCAAAGATAAACTGCAGCAGGAAGGTATGATGAAATCTGTCTAAAAGTTATTGCCCGCACCTGTCATTCCTGTCAGAGACTGCTCTCCCTGCAGCAGAGTCAGCAAGGGAAGCCGTGTCTCCAGCTAAGCTACACCAGTTACCATTGTCTATTATCCTAACGCAGTGGCAAGTGGTTACTGCACCTGATGCACTCAGCCCTCTGGCTGGAGAAGTTGAAGCATCCCCTGCCAATTCTGAAAGGGGAACCACTGGCCTTCTGAGGGCAGAGGCTTTCAGGGCAGGCAGCTGGGGAACAGGCAACAACTATTCCCCCCAGCAGGTGCCAGAGCCTGAAAATTAGGATCCAGCAAATTTATTTCCTCCTTCCCCTTTCAAAGCATAGCACAAAGAAAAAGAGTTTCAGGGACAAGAAATTTGGGTTAGGAGTGGTTCAAATATGGTACAAAAGTAAGGAGGATCCATGTTTCAGTCTCTCTTTGGGCTCACTCCCGTCTTGGCTCTGGATGAAGACAAGTCTGCAGAGACAGGTATCAGACCATGCATTTTGGAGCTGCCTTATCACACAGGATATTGATTAGAGAAGTTAATATACAGCAAAACAGTAGACACAGATTTCAAAATATTCCCCTATACTCATAAATTATCTGACAGTTTCCTCGATTGTCAGAGGAATACTCACTTAGGTCAATTTTTATCTCTATTTCTCAGTACACCAGTTGCTCTCTAGCTTGTCTTCCTTTCAGCTGATTTTCATCCTGCTGACTGTGTAATTTCTAAATGCTGTGGTCAAATGGTCAAAGAAATACTTGAAGCCTCAAAACAGATTGCTGCACATCCCTCATGAGGGAAAAGTATGATCAGCTACAGAGACAGGATTTCATAAACCAAAGTGGCAACATCCAAAACCGGTGTCACTGTACTTTGTACACTCCTTCACTTAACACTGTAGCCAAACCCTATTGCCTGGCAATTCAGGCACTAAGATTTGATAAAGTTTTGAGTAGACAAGGAAAAGGTATATTTTTTTTTCTATCTAACATCACCCTTCCAGAGGTACAGGTCAGACATTTGACTTTAACATCATGTTTGCTTTCTTAGTACATTCAGAACAGAAAGATCCTTCGCAGCTATGAATCATTCTACCTGTAACATCACTATAGCCAAGTCACACCCACCTTTTCACTATGTGTCTCAAGCTGTTTATAAATGCACTACAGTGCCTACAGTTTGATTTTCTTCATGGGATAATTCTGAAGAATTCTAAAAATTCTCAGTTAGCTCCTAGGCTCACTGTTTCTAGAGAAAATTACTTTTATTTTCTGCAAAAAAGCTTCACACTACTTCTCTGTGCCCAGTTTTAGTTTAAAAATATTACCTTTCTTTCTTCCCAGCATCCTTGTTGCTCCTCTATTAGGTAGGTATCATTGCCCACTTTTGGAAAACATAAATTACTTTGCTGACAGCTTATTTCTAGTCCACCCTAAGCAAAGAAATCTTATTTTTCTTTTACCAAGTTCTTATGTCACAACTTTTAAGTTTGCTCTCACAAGTGCTGTAGTTCTCCTTTAGCAAAGCAAAACCTTAGAAAGCTGAGAGATTTATTAAGATCAGGGTCACCCTGCATTATCTGCAGGTCTGCAATATCTAACTAAAGGCATAAGTCATGCTTCCATTCATGGTAAGATTTCAAATGATGGGAAGTCAGTAATGACTACACTCAAGGAAAAAAACACATATACTCTGATTATGGAATTTAAGTGGGTTTGCAGCACTTTTCTCAGTGTTCTGCTGAAAAACTATCTACCAGAAAACCTGCCTGCAGACAGGAAGGAGGTTTCTGTTGCAGTTTTTAGTTGTATTCTGTCCTTAAAAGTTTGGTGATTTTGTCACAAAAGGTACTTATAGATTCATACTAAGTAAGGTAAGTAAACTACTTTGGAGGGCGTTGTCTAATGGCTGAGTAAAGGCTACAATTTCAGGAACAGTCAGGGAAAAAGGCTAATAGATAACATTTTTAACAGAGCCATTGATACTACTCACGATGAGATGGTCTTTTGGTCTTTGCTGCTCAGTCATTAAAGCATTAGTAGATGGTTAAGGTTCCACTAGTAAACCAAGAGAAGGCAACAGGCCAGCATCTCTTAGAGACCCCACCACTCGTTACAAAGCAAGAGGAATTGCTTTTCAAGGTTCTGCCTCTCAGCTACAGAAAGTAAAAATACACTGTAAGAGAGATCTTCAGTATGGGAATCACCTGCTTAATATCTTACCCAGGCAGCAATAAAACTTCTTTAGATCTTTTTCTTTTTTAAGTAAACACACGGGAACTTCCTAACACAAAGTTCATCAGGAGCCATAGGAGTGTTCACATTAAAACTTATTCTTAATGGTATTCTTCTTAGGAACTGAATAGATGCCAGCAATCCCAGGCATACATTACACCAACTAAGAAGATGTCCCCATGGCTAATCTCAAACTGTTGCTACTGGAAAGAAATCCACAAAAAGTCTATTTTTAACAGTCTCCTTTGGAACAATATCAGATTACGGACTATTCAAATAGTTTTTAATTGAAAAAAAACCCAAACCTAGATATAAGAGTGTTGAAGGTGTATGCAGGAAAAGGCACCTTACTATTACAAAGTGGTATCAATCAGTGATAAAATTATCTTGGTCCAACAAGATGACTTCAATCAAAAGTCTGCAAAGTTAGGGCACATTCCTAGAGAAGAGGCACTCACTTCAGAATGCAGTAATTTAAGAACCCCTTTTAAATAGCTGTTTCAGACTCTCAGTACAATGCACAGCAGTTGTTTGTCTCATACATTAATAGCACTATTAATAGAAACAAAGGAATAATTTTGTGTTGATGAGTACATTATTCTTACCTTCAGAATGCCTATAAAAGAAATTACTAGGTTGTGTTTGTGTACTAAGACACACAAAGAACATATTACATACTTGTCAACCTTGCTAGCAGAGACATAACAAAAACCCCTGACTGGGAAAAAAAACAGACAAAAAAGGATGTGAGGTTCCTCACTATTTGGGTGACTTATTGCGATGAAATGGATTCATTATCACATGAGAATTTAAAATAAGACTGAAGTTTTAGGAAATATTCTTGAACACATCTCATGAGCAAAACAAAGTTCTTGTGAAAGATGAACTGTGAAAGATGGGAGTTGAAGAGTACTTTCCATCATTGGAATTTGTGAATTTCTGCCATTTCCTTATGCTGGCTCATACAGATAGGAGAAAAAAGTTTGTCTGCATGCCAGCAAAATGTCCATATACTCACCTTGCTTAGTTTATAATACCTATTGGCTCAGAGGCTTCCAATGTGTGCTCAAAAAGCTCACAGTTCTCTGCCATAATGCCAAACCAGCCACGTGTTTTTGAGAGGAGAAGGGACAGCAGCTTTCTTTTGAACCATCAGACAGACACCTGTCACCAGACGGAACCTGAACAGGGAGGGCAATACCCACAAGTCTTCCTCAGAGCAATACGAGATCACTTTGTTCACGTACAAGCCAATTTCACTGTCCAGTCTGGAGTGAGAGTGGTGAACATGAAGCCTCTGGCCAAGCCAGATCAGAGTGGCGTGTCTTCATGCTGTCTCGCTCTAAGCTCCCCATCAGGCTGGGAGCTGGAAGAGGGTTCTTACCAAACCACCCCAGGAGGAGCTCGGCTATTCCTTAAGACTCGGTTGGTACTGTAGGATCCCCAGTTCGGCTGCGGCAACGCACCGTGGCGACTCAATGAGCTGCTCTAAGGGCCTCAACTTTTTTTCTCTCACCTTCTCCGGCTCCCTGTGCTGGACGCATTACACGAGGATCCCTTCGCACTCATCTCCCTGTCCCCACACCCCTTGACAAAAGCCCCGCTCCCCTTCTTCCCCGGCACCACCTTCACCGAGCGCTGCCCGTCCCTGCCGGCCGTGTCCCTGCACGACCCGGGAAGGCGGCTCGGGGCAGGCTCGAGCCTGAGCCCCCGCCCCGCGTCCCGCCTCAGCCCAGCCCGCTCACCCGCGTCGTAGAAGGCGTCCAGCACCGCCGTCTCGCCGAAGTCCAGCTCGCCGAAGTTGACGGTGCTGAGCTGGGCTCCCTCGGCCTCGCAGGCCCGCAGCAGGCACTGCCGCGCCCCGGCCTCGGGGCTCCGCGCCCC